>JAJLZW010000005.1:0-119580 GCA_030572435.1 Candida labiduridarum
GTGTCCAAGGCTATACAGTTGTTGAAGGACGAGATGGTTATGGACATGAGATTATTGGGCGTGACGTCGTTGGACCAGTTGGACGAGTCATACATAGACACGAGGTTCATGCAAACCAGATATGTACCAGAAGACAAGTTGTTTGACCGGGTGTATGAGCCTGTCCCATTACCTAGATTCAAGGACTCAAAGTTGTAGAGCTTTTTAATAAACATCCCATTTAGTAATCGTTGTAATGATAGTTCTAAGGTAATGATAGTTGTTTATTATTACAGGTATACAAATCTCTATTTTTAATTTCTTGATAAAATATTTTACGCGGATAATACAAGAACTGCTAGAAAGTATGACCCAAATCTATAAACCAAAACCAGTGGTATCAAAACTAAAAATACTATTAAAAGTGGATAAATTTTCATGCATTTGCATCGAATTGAATAGAGATGGATCCAATAGTTGTGATTGTCCAATAATAATGGGTTGTTGTTGTTGTTGTGACTCCTGTTCAAATGATTGGTCACTGTAAGTCTGTTGATTGGCTGATTCTACTTGGCCTTGTTGTTGAACATTTTGGGTCTGAGCAGTTGAAATTCCGGGTTCAAACAAAATATCCACCATTTTGATAAATTGATCGTTTTGCAGCATATTTCCAGAGCTATTCATGTAATCATCACCCACCAATCCGAAACATTGAGGTGCCTGTCGTGGGACAGGTTGCTCGATTTGCTCTTGCTTGAGAAATGGTTCGTTATCAGATAACCCCTGCTCTTGCTGTTGCTGTTGCTCTTGCTTTTGTTGATAATCAGATAATTGATCTTGTTGCTGTTGCAGTTCTTGTTGTTGTTGTTGCTGTTGTTGTTCCTGTTCTCGTTGACGCTTTCTATAGATCGCAATCTCCATCTTTTGAATCAACTCTTCCAATCCATTGTATTTCTCTTTGAATTTATTTTGAACAGTTCGTGAGATAATATAAACATCTGGATGCAACGTTTTGCTCATTCCTTCAACCAAATACTGTAATTGATTCAAGAATTTAAGACTGTGTATAAACGTTGCTTCATTTGTATTTGAAATCTGAGCAATTAGGGATTCAATCACCAATATGACAGCGTAATAGACGACAATGTTGGACAAATAACCGGAATCTGGAGTCAATCTAATCAACATCTCCACTTCGTCTACGATTTCACCAAATGACTGTATATCAGAGCCAATTGGCAATTTCAAGAACGGCTTGTTGACAATCAAGAACACTAGATAGTACGCAAACTTCAACAGGTGATCAACGGATACGTCCAAGGCTGATTTTTTTAAACTTTCGGTGTCCCAATAAAACTCATCCGGTAAGTTCCTTCTCCATTCCACCAATTGTTGATTGTATTCTTGTAACTGATTATATCGATGAAGGAAGTTTCTCTTAGAATTTTCTGCATCTTTATATGGTAAGCTTTGATAAATCGAAGAAATCATGGGTTGCGAAAATATGATCAATTGTAATAAATGCGGAAGTTTCTTATTGCCCGTGTGATTAAACAGAATCGGCGTTCCAGGAGGCATGTACAACATGGGAGTGCGTCCAAATATCAACCCTGCGTACTTGTCAATTATATAGCTTCCCCAAAATACTAAGCTCTTTAAGTCATTCACTTCCTTATCTGGTCCATCTGTAATAAAGTTATCAAAACCTAAATCCAAACCCATTCTAAGGGCAAATCCTGATATTTGCCACGCCGTGGTCAATTCTCCCAAAAGTAACTCCACCAAAGCACAAAGTAGCATTGCCTGTACTTTCGGATATGAACTCTCATTAAATGACAAACTACCGTTGTTATCTGTAAACATATAATGTTCCAGGAAGCTTAGAAATTTTCTGGTGTCGTCCAAACAACCTGCAAAGCATGCACCAACTGCAAGTAAAGCACCAATTAATTCAACGGATATAAAGTGATTGGTTGGAAATTTGTTTAGCATATCATTGATCTTGGAGGCATTATTACTATTCATGCAAAGCTCGTCGTATAATTCGCATGTTTTAGGTATATTAACCAAGTAGGACAAAATGGGTCGTTCAAAATATTTGAATGCCAATTCAAAATATTTTCTTGCAGTGGGAGATGTGATTAACTGGATTGATTCATATCGCCCTTTCATCCCACCCATTATACTTACTCCGTTACCATTAGTGCTACCATTGCCATTACCATTACCATTACCATTAACTGGTCGTGGGTAAACGCTTCTGTCAGCTCCTGAAATTGTTTGTAATTTGGCCAACTTTATTGCCGGATTGCCCATTTGCTCTTGGATCTGGTTCACATTCATAACCATGGATTCGTCAGCCTCGAATACTGTAGTTGCACCAAATGCCATGTTCGATTTACCGCTTGGGCCTCGATAAAATTTGGGAGTGAAATCAAAGTCCTGTCGAGGTTGAGGTAGCAATGTCAGAAACGACGATCCTGTTATAGGTACAGGTAATTGAGGAGGTGGGGTCTTTGAATTTAAGTAACTTGCTGTGTTTAATGGGGTTGCTGGTTTTGAGCCAAACGATGAAATTGGATAATAGGGAAGAAAGCACGAATACCGCTGTAATAGTTGCACTTGTTGAACACTCTGCAAAGGTTGCTGTGAAGAAGATTGGTTCGTTACTTGTGGAGGAACTTGGTTCTGCAGACGCGACTGTGTTATTGCTGGAACGAGTTGTGTTGGAGCTTGTGCTACAGAAGTAGGGGGACGAGCGGGAGATCGTTGTTGTTTCAACTGTCGCTGTTGGTGTTGCTGTGGCAGTTGTTGCAGTTGTGGCAGCCGCTGCTGTTGTGGTGACGGGCGTGCGAATCCAGCTTTAACTTGACCTGAGAAGGGATATGGTGATGATGGTTGAGAGTTGTTATTTGGGTTCTGGTCTGGGTTTGGGTGTGAATTTGAATTTGAATAGTAGATATTCACATGGTCTGCAGAAACCCGCGGCCTGGTGGAAGATGAACTTGCCATTGAATTTGTTCTTGATGGTCTCGGTACACTGACAGGTGAATGGTTGGGTATTTCTGGAGACTCCACGGAGCTTGCTCTTACTGACAGGCCACCTGTTTGTTGTGGAGATTGCTGAAGCTGGTGAACCATATCATTCACTCTCAGGTTTAAGAGCGATGGATTGTCCTTGACTTCTAGAATTGCTTGCAACTGTTGCTGAAATGCCTGGTTTGACGACTCTAAACTTGAAATGTATTCTATGGAATATCGCTTCTTCCTCTTATCGACATCTGGGTATATACACTCTTGGTTTCTTTTGGCACAATTCGAGCATGGAGAATTCCCGTCACATTTTCGTTTGATGGTTCGGCATAAGTTACATCTAAATCAATCAACCTTGTTAGTAACACCTTCCGGTCAAGACATGATTCAACTATACTGAAGATGACGATACATACGATGTACTTCTTCGTTTCTTGGTGGTACTGGTGCCATTTATCTTTCCAGTACTCATTGTGGAGACAATTGGTTGATATTACGGGTGTAGTGAAGTGACTTTTTTCTTTGTCTTAGGGAAAAAAAAAAGAAGCTCTATATTGTTCTTTGTAAAATATATGGGACAAAAAAAAAGAGACGCCTGGCGTGAAATAGCGAAAAAAAAAACAGAACACAAACTTTTGGGTCTGACCTTTTATTTATTATAGGTTTTGGAAAGGTAGGAACGAAAACCTATTGGTCACTCTTCCCCCTTGGTTATTTGTGAAAGGCTTGGGAATTTGATAGGATGACAAAATTGCATATTGAGGAGGCAACAGGAGCGCGTGCTTTTGCCCAGAAACACCCAAAACGGGCCTATGGGTGAAGGTCTGAGGTGAGTAGAAGAGCCAAAGAAAAAATATCTAGAATATAATAATTCAAGCTAGCGAAAAAGAGTGGGACGATTGCTGGGCATCTGTATGTGGTGCACCAGAAACGTCATATAATCCTAGTCCTTATTTTTTTTGCGGGTCTGTTAATGTGGAAATTACAGAGTGTAAATGGCTACATTGCAGCCTTGCTTCGTAAAATATACGCTGTTTTTTTTTCTTTTTTGCAATCGCTTAAAGACTAGAGCATAAGTCGAAGTCTTAGTAGTATTGGACTCGAAATTACATAGAGGCTCAGTTTAGCCTCTCCCATTGCACAAGCTAAGACACCATAGCAGTATCTAGAATATTAAGCCCCGCGTTGCCATATTTGTGCATGTTTTCCTTAATAATAACTTCTGGCCAAAATAAAACCGACCCTAGGGTGTGTAATTGTATCAAGTCTTGGACACACTTTCTTCATACATTATATACAAATATTATTCGTCTGTTACATACTTCTAACTACACTCAATATAAAGTTGGGTAATAATAATCGAAGGCGTGAATAAAATTTACCCGTTGACGTAGTGTGATGTGCGATTATGTGTTTACATAGACATCTCTCATACTTCGCAAGTACAAAAGGGTGTGACGACAATAATTTTTTTTTTCAAAAAAATACAAGAAAAATAGAATAGAACTTATATATGACCCGCTCACCGGCTATAAGAATGAAATGGACAAGTATGCATTCCGAATGTATTTGATTCATATGGGTACACGTCATTGACATAGTCTTCCCCACTCTGATCATATTTCTCGGAACAATTTACACCATGAGAATGTAAGTCTCGAATTGCAGAACACGGAAAGCAGTTCCCGAACAAAGCTGAAAATTTGTGTTCCAAAAAAAAGTCAACAAACTGAAAGACAATTGACAGTGCGATAGTCAACTTGGCATTCTACGGTGCCTATGGGCCAACCTATGCCATCAATTCTCTTGTAGTTTACTGTTGCATGCCACAAAGCGATTATTATTCGCTAAGGTGTAGCCTAAGCTTTGCCCCTCCATTCAATGCATTACGGGGTTGGAAAAAAAAAGTATGACGACATGCAACATGATAATCCCTTTACAATTTGCAGCAAGCTAACGAAGACAAAAATAAAAATAGAAGTACCACATCACCAATACGTCCCATCTACATTGTATTATATGTTAAACTTTTTTAAGTAAAAAGCGCAGTTAATTTTAAACACAACTTTATCCATAGCCAAAAGTTTTGACCATCGCAAATATTAATGGTGTTTCGAAATTTATTATACGGATATCATGGGGTAATGAGAGTGGGAGCCATATCTTACCGTCTGCCAGAACAACAGTGTTTCCTGTCTCGTACATCACAACGTGTGGTAGAGAGGAATGACGGTTATTGATGGCATACATATAATGAGATTGCGTCAAACAATAGGCAAGATCTAGAGCTGCTGATCACACCACTAAGTTCGCTGTAAAATTCATCTTTGTGTCGAATCTCAAACTTGCGTGCCCCTCCATTGCCTAGTAAGTTTTTCCTTCTCATTTTCTTGTCTTGTTTTTCTTACCTATTTTCACCCACCCACTCTAACCCACTCACTGGGTAAACCAACTCTCTCGCCCACCCCTCTAATAGCCTCTTTATCTAAGGTAGCGGTTGCCTACGGTTACGTCCACAATGTTTACGGTGTAGGAGTGTGTGAGTGGCGTGCAAAAGTGACCAAAAAATACAAAGGGAAAAACAAGCCGTCAGAGCAAGATATGTTCAACATACACACATATACACACAACCACAAACCCAAACACATAGAGATTCGTTAAATTACCAAAACAAAAAAAAAAAAAAAAAGAAAAACCTCACAATAAAAACTTCGTGACACAGAAGAGGTTAACATTCCATTCTAGTTCGAGATCACTAATACTTTGAAACGTTTGTTCCGTTAATTAGACTCACAATCCAGTCGGAGTATTACCATTTACATTAAATTTTTTTTGGTGCCTTTTTTTTGCTTTATTCTTTCCCCCATTGTTTTTTTCTCTCCACCAACAAAGTAAATTAAGCCTATTCCTTGAATAATCAACAAAAAAAATAAAAAAATTTTTTTTTTAGTATCCCACCAACAATATCCATAGGTGTATTTGATTTGTCCCGACGTGTGTATATATATATCGATATATATATATGTATCCAACGATTCAACACGTATATTAATTTCTTTTCTGCCATCCTGAAAGAAGAAAAATAGAATATTTTAGCAAAGAATTTTTTCCCTATTCCCCAGATATTGCTGACATTGGGTTCATGATAATTTAGACACCAGTAAAAATCGATTTGCAACAGAAACATGGGTAACAACACATCAACAGTCACACCTGCCAGTTCAGGCGTGATTCGTCGAGGATCTGAATCTACTAGAAAGTCTACTGCTTCAGCCAATTACAACAATCTCAATAGCAAAGATCCCTTTAGTGATAATAGGGTGAGAAAATCTTCCGCAGGTAAAAATACGAATTCGTTGGACGAAGAATTCAGTGATCTAATCTTGCATCAAGTGGTTAACAAGTCGAACAATTCAAATCAACTCCCACAACAATCGCAACAGCCACAGAAACATGTTCTGCATCAGGATCAATTTACTAATGATTTGATAGAGGATGAGTTTAATGAATTGAATGAAGGATTGGTGGACACTGAGTCAACTGCAGTTCAAAGAAACATCATCCCTGACGACGGATTTGAGAATGATAATACTTCGTCTAGTGATACGACCCCAACGACGAATAATTCAACATCTGTGACAGATGATATGGAAATTGATGAACCGTTCCCGCAGGACGAGGATGATGGTGAGCAAGAAGAAGAAGCAATTGAAGGTATCGAGCAAGAGGACAAAATTATGAATAATCCACTTGATAGAACGAACACACCAACACCGGATCTAACCAAAGTTGACTTTACAAAGATAACTGCCCAAAGACCTCCTTCGTTGCTGAATGACATTGTTAATCCTCCACCTCCAGCAAAAATGTTGTCTGCGGCATCGGTTGCAAGAAACGTCCATTCTCCGTCTCCAAAATTCGATAGCCAAAAATATTTGCAACAACGTCCTTCTAAAATGATGAAGAGCGAACACCAACATAATATTAATAATAACAATGCACATATCAACCATAATAATAACCATCACCATCACAACCATCAACATCAACATCAACATCAACACCATCGCTCGAAACAGCAACTTTTGATTCCAATAGAAATCAAATGGGTTAATGTGACGAAGGAACCAATTCATAAAATTGCAATCATTGGTTCGTTTTCCAATTGGAGAGATGTGATCAAGATGTATCCTTCCGTAAGTCATCCGAATGAATTTGTCACCACGATTGATTTGCCTCTTGGAGTACATAAATTGTTGTATATTATCAATAACGAGTACAGGGTCAGTGACCAATTACCAACCGCAACTGATCAAGAAGGTATTTTCTTCAACTGGTTTGAAGTTATTGATGATACCCATCTTTTCAACCATTCGTTAAATCAACCAAATCATATTGGTGCCAGTACCGATTATGACGCTAATATTATTCGATACAATGAAACTGTCATTGCGGCACCACAATATCAACAACAACAACAACAACAACAACAACAACAGCAGCAGCAGCAGCCAATACAAGATGGAGGGTATCCAACAAATATACCAGCTAGACCAGCTGGGAAATATGATGTTGATAGAATCAATCAGAAATCGAACGAATTGTTATATAAGATTTCCAAAGAATCAAGTTCGGAGTTTGAACATGTTGAGTATATTGAAGATACTCATGTTGAACAACTACAACAACAGCCCCTCGCTCCTCCTAGTCCTCTTCCACCCCCTCCACATCATCAGCAACAACAAAATGATATTTATGGAACATCTTATGAAAACACGCAATATCAGCCATATGACTTATCATCAAACAATTCCAATTCATTTTTAAATTCCTCAATAAACAACGAACCAACTCGAGAATATTCTTCAGAAATTCCCGAAATGTTTATTAATTATGATTATTTCAAATTAAAACCAAGCAATTATGAATTACCTGAACCTCCACAATTACCACCACATTTGAATAATGTTTTATTAAACAAGATTTCATCAGCATCATCATCAACTGGTTCGAGTTCAGGTTCAGTACATAATCATACGCATATTCCAACAAATATTCCAAATTCTACCACTAGTACAAGTAGTAATAATAATTTATCATCTAGTATATCGACAAGTTCGATTAAGAGACCACCATTGAGAAGAGCAGATAGTTCGTATTATGCATCAAGTAAAGAATCATACCATTTACAAATCCCTAATCATGTCATTTTGAATCATTTGATGACTACTAGTATTAAAAATGATGTGTTGACTGTGGCTTGTATTACTAGGTATCTGGGTAAATTTGTAACTCAAATAATGCATTCCCCTGCTGACAAATAGAATGAGAGTCCTAAACAAGAGAAGAAATACGAGAAGATTGAAATGTGAAAAGTGAAAAGTGAAAAGTGAAAAGAAATGCAAGAGTAAATAATGGGAATTATGTATATTTTTTTGGCATCATTAGTATAATTAATTAGTAGTGGTTGCAGTAGTAGTTACATTGAATAATACGTATGTTTGATATTTGATACAGCATTTTCATTAACTCATTAGCAAAAAACAAGCAAAACAATTGATTTACAAAGCAATGTAAAAACAAATTAGCAAAAGCAAATAATAATAGAACAAATAAAAGGAAGAAGATCAATCGATATCCCGTGATCTTTGTTTCATACGACGTTCTCTTCTTAATCTAGTTTGCATCAAGCTATAACTCCCTCTTCGTATAATCACTTCCAATTTGAAAGGATCGATTTCTGGATAAAACTCAACCGTGAAAGAATGTAATTGTTGAATCAATTCTTTTCTTTTATCTTTGGTAGTATCTCTAATCCAAGTTTGATAGCCCAATTGAAAATCACAATAATTTCCAAATATTTCCAAAACGTTTAATTCAATTAGTTTGGTTAAATGGATAGAATATTGATGTAAGTTTAGAATTTTTGATAATTCATAAATATTTAACCTTGAATAATATCTATCATTCTTAAATTCAATTTCTTTATTTGTATCTTCAGTTGTCGCTGTTTGGGACGATTCCGCAGATGATTGTTTAAGTGAGCGGACTTTCTTTTTAGACTTTACTGATGATAATGGACTTTTTGGTAATTTACATGCTTGCATGTTTTGAACTCTAAAGGGACCCAAATTACCTTGACTATGAGGTCTATTGGGACATCTAATTTTGTTTTCGGTTTTTAAATTATAGTTTGTAGTTTGACCTTGATCCAATTGATACTCTGGATCTTCCTTCAACACGGGCAAGGGTAAGAATTTGTCTGTCTTCAACTCTTCAAATTCTTTGGTAAATGGTTTTGGTAGCACTTTTGGTCCGATATCGTAAATCTCGGTAGCTCCATTCGGATTGAACGCAATTTTTGTTGATGGGAATGATGATTTATGACGCGGTGGTCGTGGTCGTGGATGTGGTCTTTGTATTGGTCGCTTTTGAACTGCAATTTTCTCAAATAGTTTCTTAATGCATTTACTGAATTCAGGTTTACGGTGTTTGAATTTAAAGGTAATGGGGTGTATCATAAGAGCATTTTTTCTAAGTTCGCCACTTTTCTTGAATCTTCTTCTATATCTTTTATCTTCTTCCAGGCAGAATGATGGTGATGGAGATTTACGGTACACTTCCTTGTCTTCTGAATTTGTAATGATTTCTTTGCCTTTTTGGCTCTGCTTGAATTCTTTACCTTTCTGAGCTGTTACGATAGGTGAAGATGGTAAATCTTGCAAATTTACTCTTCTAGATGATGATGGTAACGATATCTGTTTATGTCGATTGTTGCTTCTTATTTGCTCTCTGTTGTCTTCTTCGTTTTCATCGTATTCATCCTCTTCCTCTTCATATTCATCCTCCTCGGATTCTAATTCAATGATTGGACGTACTTCTTTATATTCAAATGCAGGTTGTAGTCCAAGTTTATTTTTCATTTCATTAAGTTGTTCCAGTTCTTCGTCACTCTTCAGATAGTCCAAAAATACATTACTGCTGGTACTATGATACTCTAACAATTGACTAGATTGTTTTACTTCCATTGCTACAACCCCTTTATTTGCAGTAACGACCATACTCGAATCGGATTCATGTTGTGTCAAGGTGTCACTACTTGTCTTTTGAAGAGTCATAAGATGATGTGACGCCAACTGGGCAGGTGGAGGGGAGCTATCAAAAGCAATCAACCTATACGTATAGTCATTATTTCCGGTATTGCCATTTCTTCCATATCCATAGCTTTGATGTTGATCGACATCATGGTAGGAAAAAACATCCCGTCCTCTTCCTGGTTCATCTTCATCACCTTCTTCTTGGATCAAATTCGGATCTAAAAAATGAATCTTATCCGAGGACCAACAAATCATGGATTGCTCCTGATAAGCGGAATAATGAATTTGACTTAAATTATTCAACCCTTCTTCATAATGTTCAAACACAATTGGCGAAATTTGAGACTTACAAGAAGATGTGTTTGTTGTGGCTGTATTTGCTGTGCCTGTATTAGCGCTGGATATTGCTGTTGATCCTGAATTGGATCTAACAGATTGACCAACGAATGATGAAGAAGTAGCACTGGTGACTGTAGTAGTAATCGAAGGAGAGTATGATACTTGATCAAGATCTTTTGCAAAATAAAGGTTGTTTGAAGGATGATTTAAGATATTTGGATCCGATGGACTTCCGCTCACTATGCCTTGTGACTTTGTTGGATACTTAGAATAAGTCAATAGTTGGTTATTTTCATTGTTGTTGTTGTAGTAGCTAAAAGGGTGTCCATTGGCATTGACAATGGAGGGATAAGCAAGTGCCTGATCTTGATTGTGAGTTGAGTTCGATTCGCTCAGTGGATGGTTGGAACAAATCAAATACTGGTTCAAATCAAATTTACTTGATAATGAAGAAGTTGCAGGTGGATCAGTAGAAGCTTCGACGTTTTCTCGCATTGATCGATTGTTATCGTGTAGTTAGGGCAATACTAGTATACGTTCTGAAGGTTCAGAATTCTTGGATAGGTGTTTTTGGGGGGTGTGAGATATGTTTGTGTAACAATACTAATAATAATAGTAATAGGATGAAAAAAGACAATCAAAAGAAAAAAAACACAAGGAAAATTGGTAGGTATTCGAGTTATTATTGTGGGGAGTGGGTTGGTTGATATGTGGATAGAAGACTTTAAGTGTCAAATGACTTGATGTTTTCTTTCCCACTGGTATAATCTCAACCAGGAAGTAAACGTTTCCTTCTTCGGGATTGAGAAAATTGTAGTAGTATGAGACTCACCCAAACAATCCGTAACTTTTTTCTTTATACCTTTTTTTTAGGAGGGATTTTTTGATTTTTTAGTTTTAGTGTTATTAGGAAGTGTATGTTGTTGCAGCCAATTTGAAGTTCTAGATAATATCTTAGTGACTAGATTCGCTGATATCGGGACAATAGAATTGATAATTAAAAGCTAATTGATGTTAAAACAATTCAAAACAAGATAAAGAAACGGAGGTTGAATTGGTTGTAATTTTTTTTTTCCAAAAACAAATTCAATTGGGGGTTTTAAAATCTTACATTGGGGAAGGGGTTATTGGTATTTGGTTGTAAAAACAAAAAAAAAATCATTTTTTTTTCTTTCAGTGTGTATTCTACTGCGAGAGGGGGAAGTGGAAGTGTTTCTCCATATTCTAAACATCGTTGTGTTTCACACATTGTGTCTTTGTAGCGTGACCGTTTGATTCATATTGCTTGGCTATTGTTGGTGACCTCCAACTTTCGACGCCCTTGACTCCCAACAATGAAAGCTTCGACTTCTTCTTCTATTGCAGGGTCGTTAGTCGTGTGTGAATTTTGGTTGTCAAATATGTCAAGAGAAAAAAATAAGAATCTTGTGCAAGTTTGTGTCACGTGAAAATGGTGTAAAATATCATTCATTGCAAATGTGTTTCTCTCATCAATACTAACTTGAAAATTATTTATATCTCTATATAACCTAATATGTATACGCACTATCCATTCATCTTTTCGACGATATTGGCAACCACTTCATCAACAGAGTCTCTGGAATATTTACTAACCATCAAAACATCAATTAAACCTTTAACACCAATATTGATGTCATATCCAGATAATTGACTTAAAATTTCTTGTCTCTCAGCACCGGACATAAATCCCAATTTGTCCATAACTTTACCGACTTCTTCAACACGTCTGATTGGAGGAATGGCAATGGCGTCATTGAAACTATCTACCAAATTCATATGCTTGAAAACTTGATATTGTGAAGTTGTACCAATAATTAATAATCTTCTTCCCTTTGGTGGCTTCTTGGTTAAATAAACATTCAAGAGTTGTAAAATATCATTAGAAAATCTTGGACCTATTGGATTGTAATTTATAATATTCTCAATTTTGTCAATCACCAAAACATTCAATGGTGATTTATGAACATCTCTGAATACGTTATCGATTTCTTGAATCTTACGCAATTCTCCCATTCCAACCAAGGTTTCTGCCGATAACATTTTAATAAATGGGAAATCCGAATTTAAGGCTAATGTTGTAGCTATTGCGGTTTTACCGACACCTGGTGGTCCATATAATAATATACTTCTTAAAGTTTCACTATCACTTGATCTAACAACATCAATAATAGATTGTCCCTTCTCAAATATGTGTTTAATGGTTTGGTTGAATTGAATAATACCATGTTGTGCTTGTTGTGATAAATCTTCTTCATCGGTACCAAATGCAGGACGGATATCGGTCAAAGCTAAAAGGAAATCGTCTCTGGTGATTTTCATTTTGGCAATTGAATCGGTATCGATTTGTGCTAATGAACCCTTTTTGGTGTGACGAGAAATGGCATAGGATTTGGCTGAATTACATAAACCTTCAATTTCAGCACCAGTGAAATTTTTGGTCAATTGACTCAATTCATCGAAGTTAATGTCTGATGCTAAAATTCCATTCTCTTTCAATTTCTTGGTATGGATTAAGAAGATATCTTTTCTTCCCTTTTCGTCAGGTAAGGAGATTTCGATTTGGATCTCGAATCTACCTGGTCTCAATAATGCAGTATCGATCAAATCCAAACGATTGGTCATACCAATAACTAAAATATTGTTCAATTGGTCAACACCATCCATTTTTGACAACAATTGGTTAACGACGTTATCTCCAACTCCAGTACCATCTGATTTACCTGATCCTCTTTGTTTAAACACGGAATCCAATTCATCGAAAATGATGACGTGCAAATCCGAATCTTCGCCTTTCAATTTATATTCCGCTTCAGCATCCTTGAACAAATTACGAATGTTTTCTTCAGAAGCACCAACATATTTACTCAACATTTCTGGACCATTGACAATTTTAGGTTCTTTACCATTCAACATTTTTGATAATTTTCTAGCAATTAATGTCTTACCGGTACCTGGTGGACCATATAACAATAAACCTTTACAATGTTTATAATCCAATTTTTCTGCCAATTCAGGAGGTAAAATTCTAGAATTAAAAGCACGTCTAAAAATATCTTGAAACTCGGCATCTAGCCCACCGATACCCAAATCTTCCAATTTAAAATCAGGATTAATGATTTGCTTTCTTCGACTTGGTCTATGTGGAGTGGTACCACCAAACATTCTTTGTTTTAAAGTTTTAGGTTTGGTCAAGTTGATTACCGATCCTTCGAAAGGGTAAAATAAAATATCGGTAGATTTAATCAAAATCCCTTTGGTCTTTACATCGGTAGAATCTTTGAAACTTGGCAATTGATCTTTGGTATTAACGTCGATAATTTGAACATTGTTGATTTTGATTTGGAAATAAATCCCGTTATATTCCATATAAATAACTTGAGTAGGTTGCAAGATTTGGTTTTCATAATTTTTCAAAAACAAACTAACCAATTCATCATGATTAATAGGATTTGAATTGGCTCTTGCCTTAGCTCGGAAATCAATTACTAAATCAATTGCACCCAAATATTGTTGTTGTTGACCATTATGGAAAATATTGTAATTTTCAACAGTAACAGGTTGTCCCAAAGACCATTTCCCCCAAGTTCTCATATTACTAGCCAATCCAATTGTTCCGGGGCGCATTCTTTCATCTTTACTTATAGAATATACGAAAACTCCATCCAATATAATTGGAGCTCTATCGGGGACATTTTGGAAATCTTGAGCATTGACAGCTACGCAATTTGCCACCACGACATCATTGCCGGGGGCATTATCAACCACTAATTGTTTTCTAAAATTTTGATCCAATGGTCTTTGAGGTAATGGTGGTGTTTGTGGGGTTTGATTTGGTCGATGATGAGTGATTTTTGGTTGGGTTGGAGAAGTTGGTGAATTGGAAACGATGTGAAATCCCAATTTTTCCATTATCATATGTTGCTTGGGTGAGTTATCTATTCCAATTATAGTCTAGATCGCAAAAAAAAAAATTAATCAAAAAATGGACTAACTTGAAAGCAGGAGGGTTTTTTGTAATTTGACGTAATTTTAGTCTTAAGTTTGTATGGAAATGTGTATAGAAAAATCTAGGTTGTTACGGATGAAATGGATATTGTAGTTGGATGATCTCGGAATTAATGATGGTTTTTTTTTTCGGGTCGTTGGCTCGTTCGCCATTGCTTTTTTAGCATTTTTTTGCCTTGACATTAACAATTTTGGTTAATGGTTTGTTGTTCATTCTTTTTTTCAAAAGAAAAAAAAAAAAGAAATCTTGAATTTCGACCCCTACACGACCTCAAATTGTTTCAAAGCTTGGTAGTGGTTGTGGATGGAATGGTCGGTAGTTTCAAATGGCATAAAACTGATCAGAGAGATATCATTCAATTCATGGGATCTGTTCTTAGGATGTTTGTGTGCCTCTTAGATCACGAATAATGTTCTGTATGTTCTACAAGATCCTAGGTATCTTAAGCATAGTTAACCGTGTAAATCTATAAATAGATCAATAAGCCATCGTCATCATGAATACAGTGGCAAATCATTTACGTTTTATTCAAGTTATTATTGTACATCAATCCTGTTAAAATCAGGATGCATTTGGCGTATAAAATTCCACGTCACGTACAATAATTTTTAGTTTTCTTGTTTTCGTGAAAAATTTGGTTGAAATTCGCGTGAAATTTTTTTCCTAAATTTGTGGTGACAAAAATACCACAACAAAACATAACGAAAGGAGTAGGTCGAATAGGAAAATGGTGATATCAATAAAAGGGCATTTTTAATTATACCATTTACCATTTACCATCTATTGTTCTTGATTGTGAACTTTGAATTCTGTTGATTGGATAAAAAACTATATGTTACTTTACAAATATCAAACAGAAATCTACATCATCGTATGTATCTCCAACCTGCCCCTCCCCCCCCTTTCGGGTAATTTGAAAGATTACTGCTGATATTATGTTGTCGTTTTTATAAACGATTTACAATGCTCATCTTTGACAGAATCATTCACAAAATACCGACCGTTTTTAAAAGATTTTATTAGTCTGTTTCTTTTGATGATTTGAATTTGTCTCTTTATTATTGATGGGTGTTAGCCAGACAACCCGGGAAAGGGAACTAGACCTGGGTTTGAAACCGTAGATTGGCTTGATAAGCGTAGGAACTATAGAAGAACCCGTGATACTAAAGGATACAAAATGTACTGGAGCGTGAGCGAGAGGACATGAATATCCTTGGAATTTGTGGATACACGTCATTACCTTACAATGGGAATGAATTTAATAGGGTAAACTATGATAAGTGTATAGTTATAGTTATAGTAGTTATCCATATTCTTCCTCCTGGTTCCCTCCTTACCGCCCCTCCCCCGCATTACGTCAGTCCTGCACACAACAACAACAAAAAAGCACCAAAACATCGCTACCAAATACATGCCAAACCTTTCTTTTCTGGATTCAGTAAAAAAAAAAAGATTGCGAAAAAAAAAATTTAAAATAAAAATAAAACAAAAAAAAACAAAAACAAGATTTTTAGCAGCCGCAGCAAATTTTGAAAAAAGGAGAAAAAAAAAAGAAATTATCGGGAATTTTTTTTTTCTGCTCGTTATCTAATGCAGCAATCCAACCCGATTAGGAAATAGATCTGATCTGATCTCTCTCACTGATTTTTTTTGCACTTATATGCACGCTTACAAGAACTTCATTTTTTAAAAACTATTGATATTTATTTATAAAATGATATACTACACACAAACATACACAAGGAAGAATAAAAATATAATGATATATATATATATATATATATATATAGATGTAAGATTTTTTTTTTTATGTTTTATAATGATATCTTTAAAACAAATGGAGTATAAAAAATGAAAAATAAAAGCTAACCAAAAAAATAAAAAACTTCAAAATATAAAAAAATTCAAACTTAAATTATACAAAAGGAAATGACCAAATCAAATATATGTAAAAAAACAGACAAGGCATAAGAAGAAAAAAATGGGGATATTTAAAAGATCAATTAATCAAAACAAAAATTAGGAAACACTTTTATCTCTTTATCTTTCTCTCTCTCACCAATTGTTTGATCCAAAAACGGTTGCATTACCACCGAATGAAGTCGTCGATGACCAAGAAGGGTTATGTGAGTGATACATATTTTGTTGTTGTTGCTGTTGCTGTTGCTGTTGCTGTTGATGTTGTCTAATATTTTGTTGTTGCTGATGTGGAATTTGAGGATTCATCGATGGTGGTGGAGGTGGCATACCGTTGTTGTAAAAGTTTGGTGGTGGTAATTGAACCGGAGGAGCAACAGCTGGAGGAGCTACCGGTGGTGGAGGAGGAGGAGTGTAACCTGGCCCCCCTGGTCCAGTAGTATAATGAGACAAACCTTGACCGTGATTCAATGAGGAAATGGAGGATTGATGTTGAAGAGCAACATTTGGATAGAATCCACTTCCCATACCTTGTTGGTGTTGTTGAGGGACTCCATATTCATTGTTGACCATATAATCACCGTACAAAGGTGGATTGTTGTTATTGTTTCCATTCATGTTGATTAATGAATTTGATGCAGAATTATTATTAAAAGGTCCAGTATTAGTACTACCCGATTGAAATGATGTTACAGAACTATTCACATTAGTTTTATTGTTGACATTAAAAGTATTATTATTATTATTATTATTATTATTATTGTTGTTGTTGTTGTTGTTATTGACATTAGCAGCATAAAAGTTTGTTGGTAATGAAAAATTTCTATTCTGGGGTTGATGAATTTTGCTATAAAATTCATTATTGTTGTTATTGATGATGTTATTGTTGTTGTTCATGTTGTTGTTGTTACCACCCATCATGAAACCAACGCCAGCAGGTGACGAGGCGCTGCGGTAGGACAATGGTTGTGGTTGGTTTGTTTGCGGTTGATCTTGCAGTTGTTGCAATTGTTGATTTGATTGCTGTTTGGAATGCAAGTCATTAACTACAAATTCACCATTTGCATTCATTTGGGACCTTCTGTTGGATTTGTTGACTGCAATAGATGGTTGAACATTGTTGTTCAAAATTGTATTGATCTTGGATTGAATACGCTTACCAAAGCTGGAAACAATCTTGCAATTTTGAAACCAATACTTGATTATTTCAATTTGCAACTTTTGGTGCAGTTGGAAAACTTCTTCATTTTGGTGTTGTTCAGGTAAAATCAAGGACAATTTATCAACAATAGCATTTTGATAACTAACTCGTGGGTTAACAATGATATCAATCATGGTTTGAATAACATAGTTCCCATAAGGATCATTGATCAACACATTCAAATCGTTAATCAAAATAATATATATCAATTCAAACTTCAAGTTAGCAAATGACAAATCAACAGTCTCGTTGGCAAAACAGTTCTTCAAAAATTTCTCAACAACATTGGAACTGAATTTCAAATTGCACAAATTGGAAATACCAAAAGTTATGAAATTTTGGAAAATCTTGAAGTTGATGTCCAATGAATCAATGGAAATCAAATATTGCAAAACATAATTACCAAATTGATCGTTAATCAACAATTTGAAGTTTTCAAATTTCAAAATTGCTCTAGAAAATTCTCCCAATTGTTTTAAGGTGACGTGGTTAAGACATTTTTGCAACACACAACAACCATGCTTATGAGTAGCAACAATATACAAATCATCAATTATGGAATCATAAATAAATTGACAATCTGGAGGTTGGTATTTGTTCAAAATCTTTTGGATAACATGATTACCATTGAGATCTTTAATTAATTCAATAATGTATGGTTTCAAACCTTTAATTAACAACCCCAATTGATGAGCATTGTTCAAGTTATCAATGATTTTTTGCAAAGCTCTGGTACCGTGTTGGTTGATTGAAATCTGAAACAAGTTGTATTGCAAAATCTCCATCAACAAATCCAAATTTGATTCATTACAATAAGCAATCAATTTTTGAATCAAATAATTACCAAATGGGTCAATGATCAACTCATACATATATGGATAGATTTGGTTGAAAATGATGTCAAAATTAGCCAATCTGACTTGATAATTTGGAACTAAACCTTCATCAATTTTTTTCTGTAAGAAGCGACAACCATATTGATCCTTAGCAAGCTTCAAAATCTCCAGCTTCAATTGAACCAATGGCAACTTGTTGATGGAAGAGAGATACTCTTTATCAATTTTTTGTGGAATTCTGATTGGCGGAGTCATTGTGCTTGTGAAATCCGAAGGAGTTGACGTAGATGAACTTGGAGTACAGCCACTAGTTGCAGAGCCGGTACCAGCAGGAGCTGCAATAAAAGTTGAAACCCCACTAGTAGTGCCACTAGCAGTATCATTGGTATTATTTTTATTACTATTATCCACAACAGCCAGGTTGTCGTTATGGTTGTTCGAAAAAGTGGCAACACCAGGGGTTGCGGAAACGATGGATTTATTCATAATCATGTTTTCCTTGTCGTCCGAAGCAGCAATACCAATAGACAGCTGTTGTGACAGTTGTGGTTGTTCACCATGGGGAACTATTAAAGGAGTAGACACCACCTCGTTGTCAATGGAAAAATTCGGCAAGTTTAAATTTTGGTTCAATTTATTGGACGAGTCCCAAAGAATGGACTTGCTGTTTGACGACGCATGCGAGGACGCACCACCATTCAATTTGTTATTGGGGAAGTACGCACCACCGTTCGACAAGCTCCTCATGTGCATTGACGTGGACTTTGTAGTAGAAGAAGCTGACATTGGGGTGGCAGTAGTGGCAGGGGTTAATACGACGGCTTGGTGTTGGTGTGGTTGGTTCTGTTGTTGGTTGAACTTGGTGGAATTAGAAGAGTGGTTAGGTGGAGTGGTTGGCTCTATAATTGAGGTGACTGAATTAATAGAAAGATTGTGGGAGTGGTGGTGACGTGGTTGATAGAAGTTGTTCAGTTGGTATTGATAGGACATGATGTCCAGAGTGTGCGTTTGTTCGTAAGTATGGGTAACCAAAAAAAAAATTGGAAAACAAGCGGACAACGTTCTTTCAATATCTTTAGTCTTTAAAGAAGTGAAAAGAAGGTGAAGGGTTGGTGGTAGTTGGGAATGGGTATGGTAGGGAGAGGTAAGTGTAGTTGTAGATGTAGATGAAAGTGAAAGTGTTGTAAATCTTCTTCTTCTAATTAAAGGAAAAAGTAGAAGTAGAAGTAAAACCAAGAAGGAAAGGGAAAAAAAAAATTTGTGTGGATGGTTTGAATTAGTAAAGTAAAGGAAAAAAAAATTGTTGGTAAGAGTGTGAAATGATAATAATAGTAAAATTTTCTCTGCCCGTTTTTTTTTCTCTTTCCCTAATGTCTAATGTCTTATGTCCAACACTAACAAAATTTTATCTCTCTCTTTGTCTTGTCTTGTCTGATCTTTGTGTAACCTTAAATAGTAATTTAATGTCCAGAAATCAGGAAAGGTTTGATCTCAGCTATTGCACAACACCAGCAGATAGTTCTTTTGGCAATGGGAGGGAATTCAATGACTAAAATTGGGAAATATAAGCTCAGAAGTTCTGTAAGTCTAAGCGTAGTAAATAAGCAAGCGGATGTGGACGAAAGAATCAACCAAAGAAAAAAAAAATCTGGTGGTAACAATGTATTGTGGTATTATTGGTAATTTTTTTTTTTCGTTCGCTCTCAGACCTGTGTTAGTCGTGTAATCTCGCTGCAGAAAAGTGACCGGTTATAAAGGTTAGATGGAGTTTCTAATTGGGTGGGAATTACTCTGGCACTGGATAGGTAAAATGTTGGAGTGTTTCCTTCAATTGATATCAGCACGATAGTCGTTTTCAAGGAAGAAATGGTATTCTCAATCGACGTTTAAATTTATGGGGATTTTTTATTTGTGGCAATCGTAGGAGGGAATCCGTGCTCGTGTCAATAGTACAGATAACTCTATTCACAAGTAGCAAGCAATGAATGATTGAAGATGTGTGTATATGTGGGGAGGAGCTAAGGTTGATGTTGCTCTAGGTCGTGGTAGTCTTCTTTTTATACTAAATGGAGGAACCTTCAGATAAAATTGGAAGAACTTGATTGTAAGGAGGAAGAAAGAAAGGAAGAAGAAAAAAAAAATTACAGATTGAAAAAAAAAAAAATTCGAATTTATATCCATAGAAAAAAAAGGAGAAGGAACTAGTTAGCAAAAAAAAAAACGAACGAAGCATAAACGAATTAGAATTTCATCAACAAAAATTCTTATTTTGTGTGGAATGTGTATTCAAGTGTATGCTCTTGTCCCATCTGTAGTAACCAACTTGTGTAGTGCGGTAATGTCTGTTTGTTTGTACATGCAATTGAAGCGAACAAACAACGAGTGGAGATAGAGACACAGAGAAAGTGAGAAAGTCCTATCCAGTGATAGTGCATTATTTTTTACACCATCGATGATTTCATACCACTTGAAAAAGCAAAACTGCCTGGAATAGAAAAGTGTCGATACCATTCAATTTAAGAAAGGGGAAGGCTGGAAGAGAATTCCACCTAATTATACGTTCTACATTTCCCAAGTTTTTTTTTTTTTGAACACTGTTATCCACCACTTTACGATTCGGTAGAGCGACCGGAATCCGGAACGAAATGTTACCTATTATGTCGGCACTCAAATCCACAATCGTTGTGGATAATAAAAGATTGTCTATGTTGTGGATGTGTATGTTTGTGTGTAGGCGTGCCAGTCTTTTTTTTTTGTTCCCAAGGCATCAAATCCATTCTCCTTCCTGTCCCCCCCCTCGTCCTTCCCCTTTCCCCCTGTGTCGAGATAAATGTCTCTGCTCTCATTCTCACTCTCACTCTCTTCTGCTTCCACTTCCGATGTATGTCTCACTCACTCTCGCTCTCTCTCTGTCGGCGACATTCTACAAACACTCTTTGTTGTTTTTTTTTCTTAGACGATGTTCCTCATTCAATATATTGTATTATGTCAGCAGAAGAAAAAGTAAAAAAAGAATACACCCCTTTTATCCGGATTGTACGCTACAAAGATTGATACCATGGCTTTGTAATTTGATTCCAATTGGCTAAGACTTTGAAGTAATAGATATTGGGAGATTTAACCATGTAACGTATAAGCCAGAAATACGGAGTCGACGTAAGAGAAAATGCATATACATCTCCATTGGTAAGTAATTCACTCTCCACACCCTTTCGACAGTACTTTATTTGAAAAATGTTAAGCCTAGATCAATAAAGGTAAAACTAAAACAAGTAAAGAGCATGGTTGAGATAAAATCTTACTAAAAATAACATATGAGCAAATTGAATGGTACATCGTGTTACACCAATGAAGGATGAAAAAGAAAAGCCATCGATGTACGCTAGTATACATAAAAATAAAAAACAAGGAGAAGAGAGACGGTAAGCAAGTAAAAACACATGTTGTGTCGATTCATAAATAGATAAACCCTTTGTGTGTTAGATAGGAGTGTAAGTTTTCCTTTGTTACCATTAGTTAAAAGCTTGCGTACTATGCGTTAAGCTCAAATAGATATAGTTGATAGTTACAACTACAACAACCCATGAGAATGGCCAGTCATACGAAACAAAAACAAAACCTACTTAAGTGTATATTGTTGTTGTTGTTGTGTTATCTAGAATTTTCTTATGCTTTTTAATTGTGCACTCTGTGGCCTTTTGTTTGAGTAATATTTTTCATTTCTTTTTGTATTTACTTTCCTTAAATACTACAACCAAAAAGCAAAGAGAAGAAGGAAAGATATATATGTAGGTGAAGGTTTTGAGATTTCTGAGTAGTGGAAGACACACAACCCCTTTCAAATGGATCACGAAACTTACAAAGAATGAAAACGAAAATGAATACGAAAAAAGAAAAAACATTAGTAGGACAAAGTACCACGCATACTTTTTAAATGTTCAGTTAACTTAGCTAGTACAAGAAAAATCTTCAAACTATACTGCTACAACTTCTTCACACTGAAGCAAACTGCTTCAAGACGTCTTTTACTTTCCTTCACAGTCCTAGCAGATTCATGTAGTATCATCTATTTTCTTTTCTTTGCTTTTCTTTGCCTTGGTTTTCTTTTTGTTCGGTCTGTTTTTTTGGGTTTCGGCTTCGGTTTTGGCTTTGTTGTTTTATGATTTTTCATTTTCATTTGCACCACCAATTGTCTGTCAAGACATTTACCGTAACCTTTTTCTTCGTTCTTTTTTTTTTTTATTAATAAAACCTTTTGAGTAATGCCCCCCCGAAAAGACAAAAAAGAAAATTCTTACACTAACTGTAGCGGTAATTAAATTACACTAACATACATTTTTAAACGCCTGCTTACAATTGCATGGGTTGGTAAGTTTTTTTTTCTTAAGAGAGGCCTTGTTTCTCATGGTCATAGTGTTGTTGTAATGACTTCCTAACCTTAACAGGAAATTATTTTAGAATTCCACTGTGGAGATGTTTGAACAGAAAAAAATGACCACTTGTAGTATATTTCCCATAGTTTGATTTTGTCGTTTGGGTTCAAATACCTTTTTCTGTCGGTCCTCTGTGTTGGCAAGTTTCTCATAATCATCCTCCCCCTACCAATAGGACGAAAGAATGGGAGGAAGAAGAACTGGAGCAATCGGCGTAGTTTGTTTAATTGTAAGACATTCGTTCTTATAAACTATATTACTAATACTACACTCTACACTAAAGGTTATGTTTTAAGACAATCTAAACCAGGACAAGACAAAAATAAGAATAAAAATAAGTTAAAATTGCTATTTGTCAAGAAAGACCAAATCGATCAGTATACACAATTGATGGCCTTCCACGTGACCATTTCACCCCAATTTCTTTGCGTTGCTTTAATTCACTTTACTTTGCTTGACGTTTATCACCATTATTAATATTATTATTATTATTCTGCTTAACCTTTGATCTGCAGTCATTTTTTCCAAACTTATCATTTCAGGATAAAACTGGACATGGTGCACACCAAATAAAAAATAAAACTCACGACCAAAACTAAAACTGAAAGTCGCTCACTAATGATTACCATAAAAGCACCGGAAATAGGCACAAAAGGGTATGCAATCATGCAGATGAATTAACTCCGAAAAGGAGTCCAAATGGAAGCCATGTTTGAACACTACAGAGATCGTACAAATTCAAATCCAATTATTGATGGCTGCCGGATCCATACCAAAAGCTTGGGGTTGTCAGACACATATTTAAGCCTGTGTGGATGCAAATCTAGAACAATCCACATGTGTGTAGAAAGCAACAAAGCAAGAAAAAAAAATAGCCCAAAAAAAAGAATCTTAATAGTCGTCTTCACAATTTTAAATTAGTACATAATTAAAAGCAATTACAAGAGAGAAAAAAACTGGAGAACACACGAGGAGTACGGGAAAAAGATACCAATGCATACCCTTTCGTTTAATAAATCATGCATTTTTGTTAATGAGGTTAAATTAACTAGAAAATTACCAAAGATAGACACATTCCAAAGTGTGCTTATTTCAAATCACATGAATTACTCCTCCCCCGGTTAATCTGAAAATTTGAAATTCTAATAGCGGAGTGAAGCACGACACACCAATCTTACCACACATTATTTGTCTGTCTTTTTTTTTTCGCAACCAAAAAAATCACAATAACAGTCAATCTATTCTATTCTATATAGTATCTATTAGCAATGACATATTTGTTGAAAATATCAACAGCAAATATAAATTCCCCCATTTGTATACCATCTTCAACTTTAGTACTTTCAAATATCCTTCTAAAAATCCGTTTTTCTTGTCGTTCTTGAATAATCTCTTTACGTTTTTTTTGTTCTTGAGTATCAGGAAATTCACTTCTCATGAATCCAGGAGGTGATTGAAATTTATCAAAAATTTGACTAACTACATCTTCAAATTTCCCAAATTTTTGTACTTCAGGTTTATCCCCATATATTTTAACGAATTTTTCATATTTATCTTCACTTTTAATATTATTCCGTTTGATAAATTGCATTTGTGCATCAAGTTTATGGTTTTTATTAACAATGAAATCACTATAATCCCATTTGATTAATTTGATTGGATGGATATTGAAATTTATTTTGAATGATGGATCATTATTGAAATTGTCTACATAATATTGTAAACGGTAATTTCGTTGTAAGATGGTGGTGTTGAATTCAGGTGGGATTTCAATGTTTGGGGAAGGCGATGGTCGGACGAATTGTGAAGTTGTAAGTAGATCTTCGGGAGCTTCTTGTGAGTCTTCTATAACTTCTATTTCTTCTATTTCTTCTTCTTCCTTCTTTTGTTTGTTGTCTGTGTTGGCTTTGTTCTTTAAAATTTGTTTTGTTGGCGACGATAGCAAGTCACCTTTGTTCGGTGATGATTCCAAGTATTGGTCTATCTCATTTTGTATATCTGAACTCGAAGAATATTGGGTAGACAATATATGGACGTTTGTTTTATGTTGTGAATTTCCTCCTGGCTGTGAATTTTGTCTCAGTTTTGCTTCCTCTTCTTCAGTTGACCGACTTACTTCAACTTGACTGGGGAAATCTCTTTCAATGTTGAATTTGGCATCCAATCGAGGAATTTTCTTCAATGGACCAAAATCTTTGGTTTTCGGATTAAAGTAAACTTTTCTTTTGAGACTAGTTGGTATTGGCGTTTGTGATGAAAACAAAATTTGTGATTTTCGAGGTGAAACTCTGATTTGACTTTCATTTTCTTTATCATCCGTCTCTCCATCTCTCTCCACATCTCCATCCCCGTCTTCAGAATCGGAATATTGGGTAGGTAGGAAATGATAATTCTCATACATTGATTTGGTCAATCTGGAATCAAACTCACTTGGTTTCTCTATAGGTTTCGCAAAGTTTTTATAGGTAATTAAGGAAACACGTTTTTTAATAGATGGTGGTTCATATGGAGGATTATTGGTTTGTACTTTCTCATTATTTTCTTTGTCTTCCAATCGTCGTTTTAGTAGTTCGATTTCTTCATCTTTGGCACCAAGTCTCTGTTTTAATAATTTGATCTCTTCTTGCAATTCGTGTATCTTTGCACTATCTTCACGTCTTGTATTTTGGAATTCTTGATCTATTAATTCAAGAACCTCCTTTGTGAACTCCGGTCGTAGTCCCAGCATAGTAAATTTTGGTTGTCCCAAGGTTTGTTTACGTTTTGTCAATCACAGCGAAAGTCGAAAAAAAAATTCCACAACAGTAATGCTGAAAAATGGCAAACAACCAACAGCCAAAAATTTCAAAAGACCAGAATTTTTTTTTCCTATCATCATCACTGATAAATCATCAACAACACGAACATCAACCACAACAACAGCACATCAATTATGTTTGGATCCGCGGGACAATCATCAACAACCCCATCATTTGGAGGATTCGGATCTAATACAACCAGTGGGTCAGCTTTTGGTGCAAAGCCAGCAGGTACCACGGGAGGATTATTTGGATCATCAAACACAACAGCAACAAACCAACCTTCAACTACTGGTGGGGGATTGTTCGGTTCACAACCTGCAAGCACAAGTGGAGGTGGATTATTTGGATCATCACAGCCTAATGCTGATACCAATAACACTGGTGGTGGGTTATTTGGAAGTCAGCCACAACAACAACAACAACAACCAGGAGGATTGTTCGGATCAAGTAATCAAACACAACAATCAGGAGGACTATTTGGTGCCAAGCCTACCACATCTACATCATCAGGTGGTGGTCTTTTTGGAGGTCAAACCAATACAAGTACATCGACTGGAGGGGGATTGTTTGGTGCCAAACCTGCAACTACAACTGGTGGACTTTTTGGTGGCCAACAAGCAACAACTACTGGTGGGACTGGTGGGTTGTTTGGTGGTGGCGGTGCATCTACTACTGGAGGGGGATTATTTGGAAACAAACCTGCAACCACCACGACGGGAGGATTATTTGGTGGTCAAACACAACAACAACAACAACCAATACAGCAACAACAACAACCACAATTAACTGCCATGACAAGAGTTGGTGATTTACCTGCCAATATCAAGAATGAATTGGAACAATTCGATAAATACATCAATACTCAGCACTTAATTGCTACAACTTTGAATTCTGATATGACTAAACATGATAATTTGATAAATACCATTCCAAAAGATATAAATTATTTACAAAATAAAGTATTATCTACGAAACAAGCATTGAAATTTGATTACAATCAATTGTTGAATTTGAAAAACTTGAATAATGAAGTTACTGAAGATATAAATAAAATAATGCATTTGATATTACAATTAAGTACACCGGGAACAAAATTATCCAGTTCATTTCAATTGAATGAATTTTTCATCAAGAAAATAAAGAAATATTATGAACTATTAAATTATTATGAAAACGTGATTAAAGAAATTGAAGGCATTTTGTCCGGTTTAGAAAAAAGTTGTACTGAAGGATTTGGAAACTTGTTTAGCATCGTTGCTGTGATCAAATCACAATATAAATTGTTCATGGAACTATGTGAGACGATGGCACAATTGCATAATGAAGTTAATAGATTAACTAAGTAGAATTATGTAATAAAGAAGGACTCATAAATAATGTATTATTAGTATTACTATCAACACCTTACATCAATACCTTTTCTCATTTCTGATTCTCTGATCTCAAACATAATTTGTGCCCCAACGAATAATGCACAAGATGATACCACAAGGAACCTTACGCCATCAAAAGTTTTAAACAAATCATGCAACAATTTCCACATTCCAGCAGTACCCAAACAAAACCCAACCAAATTGGCAACCATCATCATCCAAATATTAATAACTGCACCAACGCCACATAAATATCTATACCACCATTGTGAATTATATTTCCTGAAT
Source organism: Candida labiduridarum (assembly GCA_030572435.1). Taxonomy (NCBI): domain Eukaryota; kingdom Fungi; phylum Ascomycota; class Pichiomycetes; order Serinales; family Debaryomycetaceae; genus Candida; species Candida labiduridarum. The sequence goes on from JAJLZW010000005.1 coordinate 27,325, forward strand.
ATCATGGTGGCTACAATCTCTGGAATCAAAAATACCACCACTAACCAACCCCACATAAGTAACTTCAATTCGATATCGTGCCAAATAGCAACAAAACTGAAAACCAATAAACTATTCAATATCCGGTATTTGCCACCTCCACCCATAGGTACATAAATATATCTAATTATCCAACGATTATACGATCTATGCCAAGCTCTCCAAAATGCTAATGCGGAGAAATTATTATCCATACATCGAATCATATTTTCCGGTGGATCAATTCCATCAAGTAATGACCATAATCGGAATAGTCTCCAAGGAATTAATAATTTCAACCAAATGATGTTTAAATTAAACATCCCCAACATGGATATTTGGAATGGTGAATCTCCTTCCCATGCTTTTGCCTTGGATGCAGCAACGACATACATGAAATGTAAAATAAATTCTAATGTTAATAAACAAAATATGAATCGTATAAGATACATGATAATACGACGGTAGTCCTTAGTTGATTCTGATTGTTGATAATCTGATTGATATATGTAATCATTGAAAGTGAGAATCGGACCAGCGATGAACAATGGAGTATAAGTAAGATATGCAATATAATTGAAAAAATTGTATTCTTCAATGGGTAATGGTGCAGATAATCTTTGACGATCATCAAGGTTTAATAATGATCTATTTGTTTCTTCTTTAGGTATCCCCATATCGTTTAATTTTTGTTGTCGTTCAAGATAATCATAATTGAATGAAATCATTCGAAGTAAAGTGAAATTATAGAAGACATCCCACCGAGGAATAATCCCCGTGTATCCAATTTTGAAGAAATCAAGTCCTAATGTATAACCTCCATACCATTCGTTAAAAAATAATGATGATATTCCATATATCCAAGTAGTCCACAATGCTATTTTACGATTCTTGATGTATTTCCCAATGGCATAATTTATAAACAAATGCATTGTTAATTTTAATACATTAACTCCATGTGCACCAATTAAAAACACAATTCCAAATACAAAATCAAAATAAGTTCTCTTTGAATTAGGTATCAATTTCGATAATACTTTTCTTAATGTCACATGAATTGCTATTAATAGACATAATAAGGGGAAATTATTTCTGAAAAATCGATATTGTTGATCAGAATTATCCACTTTTCTTCCAAATAACCATCCTTGACTTAATAAATGTTCAAATTTTGGATAATTTGGGTTAGTCTCATTAGCAGATTCCATTCCTGCTTTGAACATCAAGGGAATCACTATTAAAAATACAAGATAATATATTTTGAACTCAAAAGTTGACCATCGTGATTTGGGATTCGCTGCTTTTATAATTGATTGTCTCTTGGTATTGTTCGAGGTTGAGTATAACCTCGTATCTAATGTTTCTAATGAAAACAACTTTAGTATATCTGAAACATATGACATCTGAGTAATGGGGAGATTTGCTGTTGTTTCTTCCACCAAACCTGCCTGTTATCTTCTATGTTGTTTTTTTTTTTTCGCCCATACTGACTCTTTGGTGGAGAACCAAAGCAATGGAAAAACTAATTGTAAAAATTGACAAAATTTTCAGCTACCAACAGATACAGACTCAAATTCCCAGGACATCTACCATGGCAAAACATAATCATCAGGATAATGATGATAACGATTTTACCCGTCGTCCAAATCCAAAAGGTTGGTCCGCACCAAAGGCACCTTACAATCCATATGATCCAAATGATATAAGACCAGCCGAAGGGTATCCATCCGAATTCAAAATTCCTGGTCAAGAACCAAGTGGATTTTCTTCAATACCTAAAAACCCAACTCAATATCAAAAAATAAATGAAATTATGGAAAGATTGAATTATAGTACCAGACCACAATCGGATTTATACCCTGGACAATATAAAGTTTTACGAAAAGTGGATAGCAATAAACGATTGAATCTTGGATCAAGATATTTTGGAACATTAATGACATGTGGGATTGTTCTTTATGCGGCATTTTATTATCAATGGAATGATGGAAGGGAAAATGTGTTTAGTGATTTTTATCGAATGCGTTTGAAATTAAAAGAAATCATATTTGGAGGATTGAATGAATCTGATTATGATGCATTATATCATCCTAAATCTGCTGGTATTGTGGTTAAGAATGTTAAAGATGCCGTTTATATTCCTGATGATATGAGAAAAACCAAAGAAACTGAGTATAATTTAAATAGACCTAGTGAGAGACACGTTTTGGAAGCGCAAAGAATTCAACAACAAACTGAAGAAAACTTGTTGAAAGAATTGGATTTCCATAAAGAATTTGCAAAGAGTTTTGGAGTTGATCCTAAGTCTGTTGAAAAAGAAGAAATAGCGGGACAAGAACAGAAACCTAAAAAGAAATGGTTTGGTATCTTTTAGATGTATATTATTTATTGGTAACATTGTATATAGATAGAATGGGAGTTATCGTACTTAACGGATTTAATTCTCACAAAAAGTATAATGGCGAAAACAACTACTCCAGCTATGAAGCTCCTTGAAATTTTGCTGGATTCCCTGGATATCCGTTTTACCGTTTCTTTGCTAACCAACCTTATCCGGTATCGCGTAAAACGAGCAAATCACATGGGAGTCGGTGTGCTCGTCCTTTCCATAGCAACCGCTAAACTTATCCCTCGTATCAAGACGCGGAACGAGAGATCTCTCTCTCTCTTTTTTCTTTTTGATGTATTTTTTTTTTCATTTGTTTTGCTTCCCTTACTGTTATCTTGTATTTTCATTCCTAGTTGTTTTCCTTTTACAAAACAAGATTATGCCTGTTCATGAAGAGATCCCTATAACATCCTCCGTGTATAATATCACCTTGTTATTGTGGAAAACATTCTGGTTATCCGTTTTCTCATTTCTTGGATTTAACCCATATCAAGAAATAAAGCCACAAATCGCTACCACAAATTACAAAAATGATACCGAGAGGTTTAAATCTAAAATAATTGAGTCGAAAGATATTAACGAGATTGTTGAAGCATCGGGATATAAAGTGAGAGAGCATGTTGTCACCACCAGGGACGGATATCTATTGGTGATTCACAAATTAGAAAACCCCAATTTAAGTAACAACAATACTACTGCCCATGTAAACTCCTCGAAGATTGTCTATTTCCATCATGGATTAATGACTAATTCTGAATTGTTTCTATTGGGAAGCACCAAGTTGAAAACTTTGCCATATATTTTGGTCGACTTGGGCTACGAAGTGTGGTTAGGTAACAACAGAGGTAATAAATATTCAAGAAAACATTTAGAATTATCAGCTTCTGAACCAAAATTTTGGGACTTTTCATTAGATGAATTCGCATATTATGATATCCCCGATAGTTTGACTTATATCAAGAATTATTACGAGATGGTATTTCCAAATATAATCGATCCCCAAATCATTTATATTGGATTCTCACAAGGTTGTTCTCAGTTATTTGCAAGCTTAAGTTTGCATCCTCATTTAAACACCCAGTTGAAAATGTTTATTGGGTTATCACCTGCTATCATTCCCCAGAACTTGAATCATCCAGTTTTCAAATTACTTGTCAATCAAACTGCTAATGACAATTCATTCTTGTACAGTTTATTCGGAAGAAGAGCAATCTTACCATCTGTTGCATTTTGGTCCACCATGTTGGGTCCATCATTGTATGAGAAAGTAGTTGATGTTTGTTTACAATTATTATTTGGTTGGACAGGGGAGAATATATCACATTTGCAAAAAGAAATCGGATATCCTCATATGTTTTCCAATTCTTCAGTTAAATCTTTGCTACATTGGTTTCAAATTATTAAAGCAGGAAGATTTCAAATGTTTGATGAAACTTGTACATATGGAGTTACCAAATTGTCTGCATTTACTACGAACCTGAAATCAAGAGGCAATAGAGTTGCACCATTCCCAATTACTGATCATTTGAATGTGCCGATGCTTCTCTTTTATGGAGATCATGATATTTTGGTTGACGTGAATAAGTTCAAGAGTTTGGTCTTGGACAATAATGACAAGATGAAAGATAAATTAGAGTTTGTTTTATGTCCAGGATACGAACACATGGATACTCTATGGGGAGAAAATGTTTACCATGATGTTTTCAAGACTGTAATTGAGAGATTGGAAGCGATCGAAGCTCCTAAAGCAATTGATGATGAACCGATAAGAGGGTTGATTAAAGATAGTGAGAGATCAAACGATAGTTATACAAATGTCAACAGTCTAGACGGTAGTTTCATCAATGAAAAGACGCCAATTGAAGGTTTTGCAAATTTGAGATCGGTTAATGGAAGTTTTTTGGATGAAAAAACTCCTAGCGGAAGTTACACAAATATGGAAAAAGTCGATGCGTATTTTCTGAATGACAGTAACAAAGAAAATGTTATATCGAACTGGTGATACAGTGCGTATTTTTGAACAGACATGTTTTTAGGGCTAGAGATTTGTATTCGGAGCTAGAAATATTTTATAGATATAGATTTTTTTTCATTTTTTTTGGCTAAATTATGGTTTCAATGTAAATATATGAATTTATAACTTACGAGACTATCTTCAAAGTTCCCCATTGAAGTTATCTTTCCTTCTCTGTATCCACAAGTTAGAATTGGAACTATCGCTATACCTCAAAACCTATATTATCGTGTCCCTACCAAATCCATCTCATATTTAAGCAGCTTTTTTCCGTTGAAAATTTTTTACAAACTTTTTTTATACTTCTTTTCTTTTCTTCTTTAACGCAAAATTCACAGGCATTAACAACGTCAAAGCGTTCCTTCGAGGTTGAACCCATTTGGCGTTCTTGACCCATGACCTTTGGAATATTGTTGTAGAGGGAGGAAGACAAGGCCCCATCCTTTCGAGGAGGGTAAGTTTTGTTTTTCTTCTTTTTTTATTGGTGGACTGGAGAATAAAATTCATTGATCTTGGGTGCAGCATCTCATGTGTTGAATATAGATTTCGGTCTTTATTTCTAAGGGTTAACCTTCGTGTGCCCGTATGGGAGATGGTGCAATGATCAGTGGGACATTTTTTTTTATATATTCCTAAATTAACCTTGGGATATGTTATTTATTGTAAACTTGAGCATGATATTGTTGGACTAGAAGCCAATTGTGACCGTTGAACCGACTCAAACCTAGCCTCATCTCTACTTTTTAATTAACTGAATGTCGAATGTGAATTGTGAGATCTGTAAATTTAGGATATCACTTCTTCAAACAATAGCAAGTATGTTGCTCTATTATTTACACTTTAATTTTTTATCTTGTTGAGGTAGTCTGTCTGTCTATCTAACAAAAAAAAAATAAAACAATTAAGCCGCAGCAACTGCTTTTCATTGCCTGCAACACCCCAATTAGCTATGAAAGCACTATATCTCTTACTATGTTGTGGTATGACAACCACTGCATTGCTTCATAGTTCGTCAGAAACACCTGCACCATTTCTTCCCGTCAATGCCACTCTTCCGACTTGTTCTGACGTTATTCATCAACCACATTCCGAACAATGTCAATTTATCAAAGACAACAACTGTACGTTAGAAGGAATAACCAACTACTTTCAGTTCTATTACTGTAAATATTCATTTTTACATTCCTGGGCCATAATTCCGTTGGGTATCCGCCTATTGACTTGTTTTTTATTGGTGGGAATCACTGCCTCGGAATATTTATGTCCCAATCTATATTCCATATCAAAGTTTCTTAAACTACCCGATACATTGGCCGGATTAACCTTGCTTGCGTTTGGAAATAGTGCTCCTGATGTCTTGGGTACTTATCATGCCATCAAATCAGATTCTTTAAATTTGGCAATTGCCGAATTAATCGGCGCAAGTTTGTTCATCATGACTGTGGTTGTGGGGACGATTGCAATTGTTCAACCGTTTGAAGTACCTAAAGAATTGTTCCTTAGAGACTGTGCCATGTATTTTGCAGTGTTTATTTTGGTTGTGATATCATTGATGATTGGGAAATTGTTGACTATCATATGTGTGTTATTGGTGATGATTTATGCATTGTACGTTGGCGTGGCTATTTATTCACATTCAAAGAAAAAGGCAAGAATTGCTAAGTTATTGAGAACACAAAGATCGAGAGGTCAATTTACCTATGGAAACACCATCAATAATAACAACGAAGATATAGATGAGATCTACCTTGATGGAATTGCGTCGTTACCAACAATTGATGAGTTGAATTTAGAACAAATCAAACAGCAAGTAGATGACGTTGCAGAATTACCAGGTCGTGTTTTAAATGCTGCTACAGTGGGTAACTTCGGATTGAAAATGTTATTGCGTGATTTATCAGAACATTCCAAAATGAAAGGTTCCATTCTGTTGATTTCTGAGAGACCGTTGACTGCTGATGAAACCACACCAATTGAAATCACCTCGCCAAAGCAACATCTGGCCCTTCACATTTGGTTGGATTTGTTGTTCCCACAATCGAAATCATGGAATGAATCAAGTGCGTATGATCGTGCCTATATCATCGTCACGTTACCATTACAGTTTATGTTGAGAATCACCACTCCAGTTAGAGACGAAGATACAATCAATGAAATCACCAATGATATTTATAATTTCACATATGACGACAATCCAATGCCTACATTTAATTATGTTCAAGACAAGAACCTAGCCCTAGTTCAATCCTTCTTGGGTACGATATTTCTATCGTTTAGCATGTTTGACAGATCCTGGTTATCATTATTCTTATCATTAATAGTGGCATCCGTTGTTATGGTGGTCATCTATAACATATATCCAAATTACCGAACAACGAACTTTATCGCGAACATCAAACTTATCAATTATATTGGTGCAATTTTCGGATTCATATTATCAATTTGTTGGGTTTCCTTAGCAGCAGATGAGATTATCAGTATCCTACATCTTGTTTCCATAGTTCTCCATCTAAGTGAAGATATTCTTGGGCTTACTGTTTTTGCATTGGGAAATTCCGTGGGAGATTTTATTTCCAACTATACTATTGCAACTATGGGCAAACCAATGATGGCATTTAGTGCATGTTTTGGAGGACCATTGTTGGCTATTTGCAGTTCAGGATTCAGTAGTTTGGTTATAAGAGGTGACTATGGAATGAAATTTTCATCTACATTGTCGATAATTTGTATTGCCTTATTTGGAACATTACTATTTTTGGTCTATATTATTCCTAAAAACCACTGGATTATTGATAAACGAATTGGAACGACACTTGTTAGTATATGGGTTGTCACATGTTGTCTAGCAATAATAGTAGAGATAAATTAAACACAGAGAAATGATTACAAAATAGTCTTGTTTTTTTATATAATTTTTTTTTTATTTTAAACATTGATGAAATATACAACTATACAAGAAATAGTCTTTTGGAGCAAAGTAAAAAGAAGAACAAAAAATCGAAAACCATAAAACCAGTTGAACTAATAAAAAAAAGCAGAAAGAGAATAACGCGGAACTAATCATTTCATTACACTTAATCAACTTCTTCAACAGTTGGTCCAGAGTCACCGCCTGGAGCACCACCACCTGGAGCGCCTCCTGGGAATCCGCCCGCAGCACCACCTGGGAATCCACCGGCAGCGCCACCTGGAGCACCGCCGGCAGCACCATAAGCACTACTGATGATTGGGTTAGCAACAGACTCTAATTCTTTACGTCTGTCTTCATATTCGTCAGTAGCAGCAGCTTGGGAAGCATCTAACCAAGAAATAGTTTCATCAATAGCCTTGGTCAATTTTTCTTTGTCGTCAGCACTGATCTTGTCTTTCAATTCACCATCGCTTATGGTGTTCTTCAATGAATACGCATAAGATTCCAATTGGTTCTTAGCTTGAACTCTAGCAGCTTCTTTTTCATCTTCGTCTTTGAATTTTTCAGCTTCGCTGACCATCTTTTCGATTTCTTCTTTGGATAATCTACCTTTATCGTTGGTAATAGTAATCTTTTGAGTTTTACCAGTACCTTTTTCTAAGGCAGAAACATTCAAGATACCATTGGCATCAATATCGAAAGTAACTTCAATTTGTGGGACACCTCTTGGAGCTGGTGGGATACCAGACAACTCGAATTTACCCAACAAGTTGTTGTCTTTAGTTTTAGCTCTTTCACCTTCAAAAACTTGAATCAAGACACCTGGTTGGTTATCAGCATAGGTGGAGAAAGTTTCTGATTTTTTGGTTGGGATGGTCGAGTTTCTTGGAATCAATTTGGTCATTATACCACCAGCAGTTTCAATACCCAAGGATAATGGAGCAACATCTAACAACAAGATATCTTGGGTCTTGGAAGAAGTATCACCAGTCAAGATAGCAGCTTGGACAGCAGCACCGTAAGCAACAGCTTCATCTGGATTAATGGATTTGTTCAATTCTTTACCGTTGAAAAAGTCGGAAACCAATTTTTGGATCTTTGGAATTCTGGTAGATCCTCCAACCAAGACAATTTCTTCAACTTGAGATTTGTCAATCTTAGCATCCTTCAAGACCTTTTCAACTGGGTCCAAAGTGGATCTGAACAAGTCAGCACACAATTCTTCGAATCTAGCTCTAGTGATAGAAGTGTAGAAGTCAACACCTTCGTACAAGGAATCAATTTCGATAGAAGTTTGAGCAGAAGAAGACAAAGTTCTCTTGGCTCTTTCACAAGCGGTTCTCAATCTTCTTAAAGCTCTTTGGTTGGTAGAAATATCCTTCTTGTTCTTTCTCTTGAATTCTTGAATGAAGAAGTTGACCAATCTGTTATCAAAATCTTCACCACCCAAGTGAGTATCACCAGCAGTAGCTTTGACTTCGAAAATACCTTCATCAATGGCTAACAAGGAAACATCGAAAGTACCACCACCCAAATCAAAAATTAAGACATTGTGTTCACCTTTGGAACCTTTCTTGTCTAAACCATAGGCAATGGCAGCAGCAGTTGGTTCGTTAATAATTCTCAAAACATTCAAACCAGCAATTAAACCAGCGTCTTTGGTAGCTTGTCTTTGTGAATCATTGAAGTAAGCTGGAACGGTAACGACGGCATCTTTAACATTGGTACCCAAGTAACCTTCAGCAATTTCTCTCATTTTAGTTAAAACCATAGATGAGATTTCTTCTGGGGTGAAGACTTTGGTTTCACCTTTGTATTCAACTTCAATGTTTGGTTTGCCACCTTTGTCAATAACTTTGAATGGGAAATGTTTGGCATCATTTTGAACTTCTGGGTCGTTGAATTTTCTACCAATCAAACGTTTAGCATCAAAAACGGTGTTAGAAGGGTTCATGGCAGCTTGATTCTTAGCCGCATCACCAATTAATCTTTCGGTATCAGTGAAGGCAACAAAAGATGGAGTGGTTCTGTTACCTTGGTCATTGGCAATAATTTCGACTCTATCGTTAGCGAAATGAGCTACACAGGAGTAGGTTGTACCTAAATCAATTCCGACAGCTTTGGACATGTTGTGTATATGATTAATTTTCTTAACTTAAGATATGGTAGTCTAATAAATCTAATTGATTGAATTAAAATGAAAACTAAAAGGAGATAGGAGAAATGAAGTACTTAAAAAAAAGTTGTTGAATAATTGGGTGGAGTGGGTCTGCTTTTATAGCATGAGGAAACAGCAAACTTAAGGGGAGAACCAAAACTTATGGGGAGAGTTGCAAAAGTACTGCATATAAGTTTGTGTTTTTCGATAGAAGGTTATAGAATATCATCGAACCTGCAAGAAGAAAAAAACGAGAACTTGCTGGAATATGCTAGAACATTCGAACTGCTGATATCTGTCTACAAAAACCAAGATGGACATCCATAGTACAATCAATTGAGCTACCTTACACCATTACAAGCTTAAATTGGACGTTCAACTTAGCTTAGCTATCTGGTAACTTTATCAGAGGGTTGAAAAATTTACAACATGCACAAAAGCTAAGTTTGCAGAAACTAAAAAAAAATAAGAAATCTGAAGATTGCTCATTTTCCATTAAATTCCATGCGACTAAATTTGTTGCAAAATATAGTAATTCTCCAGTTTTCCCGTGTGATCCATGGAAAACACCAATGCGACAAAAAAAATTGCCTCAGAAATCGTCATGAATTCCAGAAGGTTGAGACAAAAAGTTGAAGAACTCTATGGAAATGTGAATGGTCAATGGAAAGCCGCATTCCCATTTTAGGTAAGGAATATGGAAGCGGGACACATTTGGACTAATTGATTGAGTAATGGAATTTTGCTATTGATGAAATACTAAGAAATGATAAGATAATGTGTTCGGCGTAGCCGGTGGGGAGGAGCAGATTCAAGATCAGAATTTTGTGGAATTACTATGAACGATCATATTTAAAGGTGAACGGATAATCAATTTGAATCATTATGTAAAAATTTTTAAATTGGTAAACAATTTTCCCTATGCAACACTGGTAAACAGCTGTACAGTAGTTATATCGTTGTTGAATGATAGAGGACAGATATTCTCTACTAAGAAAGAGCTGACCGCAACGACTCATGTATGTAGTCTCTTGTGGCACGATTAGTAATTTTTCATTCAATGAGAATGAATCATTTTTGTTCTTTAATGCAGGCTAAACTTGTTGGAAAAGCGGGTAATGGTTCCTAGTATGAGTTCGTCACAAATGACCTTTGTAAATATATTTTACTAATTCCGAAAATCTAGGAAAAGTTCTTGTTGCTTTGTATTAACGAAAAGTGATCATCCTGTTTGCTTTTATTGATATTTCCAATTATCGTTGCGAATATACCGTAATTTACCACCACAGCAACGTGATCAGGATTCTAGATAAACTTAATCACGTACTCTTGTTTACAGTAATATAATAGCTATAATTCAAAGATCCCACGTATTGCACTCTTAAAGTTAAGTTTAGCCATCTTATTACGTGAATTTGATAGGGGAAGAGAAACCGAATCTAATTATGAGTGCCACAGTGTGGCGGTAGGATTATGAATGCCGACAATTGTTTCGCGGTACCTCAAAATTGACACTCGAATTTATTTTCAGTCCCGTAACAAAAAAAGTATGAAATCTTCTATTGTCCTTTGAACGAATCGTTAGATATTTCATCCCATCTGCCCCACTTTGAAAACTTCCAAAAAGTATATAAGTAATATTCGACTTCCCAAAATGGTTGCTTTATATTGGGAATTGTAAAAGAAACTTTGGTGATTGGTATTCTTACCGGCATTTGGGACAAGTTGCTAACCATATAATGCCACACTTCTGATTACACATTATCTATGACGATATCAGATATCGGCACACTAGAAGCTGTTCCGAGCCTACGATTCCCATCAATGATAACCCCTTGTCATATATAATCTGAGCTATTTCCATTGACCCTTGTGCTTGAGAAATTTTCTGAATTTTGGAAGACAATAATCCAAACATAATGTCTGAAGAATCTGTTCATTTATTAAATCAGGGTGCAGGGTATGGTGTTTTAGTCGGTGTTGGTGCTGCGTTTGCCATTGGGATGATTATAACCACAAAATTGTTGCAAAGATATCTTCACGAAGATGCCAATAGTACCGAAACTTTCTCAGTTGCGAATCGTTCTGTGGGGACGTTTCTTTCAGCGTCTGCTGTCTATTCCAGTTGGACATGGTCGACGGAACCATTGTGGGTCGGACTGATGACCTATAATTACGGTATCCAAGCTTCATACTACTACGGAGCAGGTTTGGCAATTCAAATAGCCGTCATGGCGTTAATTGGTATTCATGCAAAGAAGAAAATCCCAACTGCTCATACAAGTTTGGAAGCAGTAAACATTCGTTACGGGAAGGCTGCTCATATTTTGTTTTTAACCTTGGCGTTGATATGTAACATTTTCAGTGCATCTGGCATGATTCTTGGTGCTGCTGGTGCTATTTCCGTTATTTCTGGCAACTTGCACATTGTTGCTTCCACTATGTTGATTCCCTTTGGTGTCTTGCTATACACAGTTGTCGGTGGATTGAAAGCTACTTTCTTGACAGATTTTATTCACACTACCATCGTTCTTATAATTTTATGCTACTTGAATACCAGCGTCTTGTCATCAGAACAGGTTGGTGGGTTGAACGGATTGTATGAAAAACTATTGGAGGTCTCTCATACAAAATACATTGAAGGCAACTACGAAGGCTCCATTATCACGGGGAAATCAAAAGGAGCCGTCATATTTGGTTTGATCTTGACTTGTGGTAATTTTGGTTTGACCGTCATGGACTCCTCCTTCTGGCAGAAAACCTTTTCTGCATCTCCAAGAGCAACTGTTCCATCATATCTCCTCACTGCAATTTTCATCATGTCAAATGTTTGGCCAGCAGGTTCCATCATCGGTGGTGCCCTGCACTTCTTGGAGAACGACCCTTCCTTCCCAACTTACCCTCGTAAGATGACTGAATACGAAGTTGATTCGGGGTTTGTGTTACCATATGTGCTTAAAGGTGTTCTTGGAAACGGTGCTGTTGGGGCGATCTTTTTGGTTATCTATTTGGCTGTCACGTCCACTCTCTCTGCTCAAATGGTGTCGGTTTCGTCTATTGTTTCGTTTGATATCTACAAGAGATATATCAACCCAGACGCTAGGAATAAATCTATGATCACAGTTTCTCATATAACATGTGTCATATTCAGTTTCGGAATTGCAGGATATAGTGTGATGTTACACTATGTTGGAGTCAACATGACATGGTATGGATATTTTGGTCCAATGGTTCTTTGTCCGGGGGTTATTCCGTTAATTTTCACCCTTACTTGGAATAGGCAGACCTTCTGGGCTGCTATCATCTCACCAATTGTTGGGTTTGCGGTTGGTATTGCGGTTTGGCTCTCAACTGCTTATCATTACTACGGCGAAGTAACTATTAATTCTACAGGTGGTCAATTGCCCGCATTATTTGGTGGGTTGACGGCTTTATTCTTACCAGGAGTTCTTAGTATAATCATATCATTTATCAAGCCCGAAAAATTTGATTGGGAACAATTGAAAGAAGTTGATTTGACGATCAAAAATGATAATATCTACGAGATCACTAACGAGGTTGAAGAAGATGAAAAGGAGAAACCATCAGGATTTGACGATGAAATTGAGTTACCTTCTGAAACTGATGAGAAAAATGGCGGCAAAAATGATAGCGTCGATGTTATGGTAGAATCAGAACAGTCATCAACTTCCTTAGAAGCACAGCAGCCACAGCAGTTATCGGAAAAGGAATTGAACTTTTGGATCAAGGTAGCCACTATTGGAGTTGTTGTTATTTTGTTGGTGACATGGGTTATCTGGCCAATGTCATTGTATCAAAATTGGATATTCACTGCAGCTTACTTTAAGGGTTACGTGACTGTTGGTTTGATTTGGTTGTACACCACTTTGATCATTATTGGGTTCATTCCGTTTTATACTGGGAGACATTCCGTTGCTAAAGTATTTAGAGGCTTGCATAACGACTATATAAAGAAGAAGTCGGTCATATAGTGTGTGTTGGCATATCTGTAGTTTGATTTTATAATGTAATTACAACTTTTTTATTTTGGACATCTCGATTCAATTCAATGTGGTACATTTTAAGAATAATATTTTCAGAGTACTCTGATTGTTAAGATATTGGTGTTAACCAGAAGGGTATTATTTAAACTTCATTCACAGGGATTCCGTTTCTTCAAAAAAATATACTGCCAGGGTGCACGAAACTCTCTTCCGCCTTGACACCGTAATCTCATGCGAGAAAGAATAACTCATTTAATCTGGAGTTTAGAGCAATTTGTTTTTTAAACTTCAATTCAATTCCATCGGATATCTTTGACATGCAAAAGATAGCTGAAGAAGACTAAAGAGCCACAGTGTGGCGGTAGATTGAATCATCAGGAGTACTCCGTTAATGATATTTTTACTTTTTGGGCCCCAGTATAAGAAATGGATCGCAGTATGTCAATGAAACTCTTGGTCGATTGTTGTTGATAGCAAATCACAAAGGAACACTTGAAATCTTTATAAATTGCATGAAGTTGTGACACATCCATATTTTGATAGTCATTTTATAAAAAATTGAAAGCAGCTATTGACGGCATTGTTACCGGTATTTGAAATCATTTCCGTTAAATTTACCAATGCTAATGCCACAATTAAAACAATAGATACTTGAGGTGCCATTGTGATTCGGGTAGGTATAGTTTCACCCGGACTTAATATGTGGACTCAACATAGCCCATAGCTGCAAAAGCAACCTCCCACCCTAATATATCCTGCGTCAGTATAAATAGTGGTCTTGAGGCAGTCCATCAAGAATAATTTTGTGCACATGCAAACAGAAAATCAAATATGTCCGAAGAATCAGTTCATTTATTAGATCAAGCTGCAGGATATGGTGTTTTAGTCGGTGTTGGTGCTGCGTTTGCCATTGGGATGATTATAACCACAAAATTGTTGCAAAGATATCTTCACGAAGATGCCAATAGTACCGAAACTTTTTCAGTTGCGAATCGTTCTGTGGGGACGTTTCTTTCAGCGTCTGCTGTCTATTCCAGTTGGACATGGTCGACGGAACCATTGTGGGTCGGACTGATGACCTATAATTACGGCGTTCAGGCTGCTTATTATTATGGTGCTGGCTTGACTATTCAAATAGCGGTTATGGCGTTGATTGGTATTCATGCAAAGAAAAGAATACCAACTGCTCATACAAGTTTGGAAGCAGTAAACATTCGTTACGGGAAGGCTGCTCATATTTTATTCTTAACCTTGGCTTTGATATGTAACATTGTCAGTGCGTCTGAGATGATTCTTGGTGCTGCTGGTGCTATTTCCGTTATTTCTGGCAACTTGCACATTGTTGCTTCCACTATGTTGATTCCCTTTGGTGTCTTGCTATACACAGTTGTCGGTGGATTGAAAGCTACTTTCTTGACAGATTTTATTCACACTACCATCGTTCTTATAATTTTATGCTACTTGAATACCAGCGTCTTGTCGTCAGAGCAAGTTGGTGGGTTGAATGGATTGTATGAGAAGTTGGTTGAAGTTTCGCATACAAAGTACATTGACGGAAACTATGAAGGTTCAATCCTTACTGGGAAATCAAAAGGTGCTGTGATATTTGGTTTGATCTTGACAAGTGGGAACTTTGGTTTGACCGTCATGGACTCCTCCTTCTGGCAGAAAACATTTTCTGCGTCTCCAAGAGCAACAGTTCCAGCTTATTTGCTTACTGCTTGTTTCATCATGGCCAACGTTTGGCCAGCTGGTTCAATCATTGGAGCTGCTCTGCATTTCTTAGAGAACGACCCATCGTTTCCGACTTATCCACGTAAAATGAATGAATATGAAATAGATTCGGGGTTTGTGATGCCGTATGTCTTGAAGGCTACGTTGGGTAATGGTGCACTTGGAGCCATTCTTTTGGTAATATATTTAGCAACAACGTCTACGCTTTCTGCTCAGTTGGTTTCAGTTTCGTCTATTGTCTCATTTGATATCTACAAGAGGTATATTAATCCAAAAGCTAGGAACAAATCCATGATTTTTGTCTCACATATAACATGTATTGTTTTCAGTTTTGGAATAGCAGGCTTTAGTGTCATGTTGCATTACGTTGGGGTAAACATGACTTGGTATGCATATTTAACTCCTGTTCTTATTTGTGCTGGTGTTCTCCCATTAATCTTCACTGTCACCTGGAATAGACAGACAAAGTTGGCAGCAATAGTCTCACCAATTGTCGGTTTCGTGGCTGGACTTGCAGTTTGGCTCTCGACAGCTTATCGTTACTATGGTGAAATTACTGTCGCATCTACTGGTGGTCAATTGCCTGCATTGTTTGGTGCATTAACTTCGCTTTTGTTGCCCGGAGTTCTCAGCATAATTATATCATTTGCGAGACCAGAGAAATTTGATTGGGAGCAATTGAAGGCTGTTGATTTGACAGTCAAAAGTGACAATTTTTATCAGATCCAGGATGAGAATGAAGAAGAAGGAAATGAGAAGCTTCAAAATGGCGTTGACTTCCACTCTGAAACTGATGAACAAAATAGTGATAAAAAGGATAAAGCTCATATTATAGTAGAATCGGAGCAGTCATCAACTTCCTTGGAAGCACAGCAGCCATTGCAGTTATCAGTAAAAGAGTTAGATTTTTGGATAAAAATTGCCACTGGTGCTGTTGTATTCATTTTGTTAATTACGTGGGTTATTTGGCCAATGTCTTTGTATAGAGATTGGATTTTTACTGCTGCTTATTTCAAGGGCTACGTCACTGTTGGTTTGATCTGGTTATTCACTACGTTGATTGTTATTGGGCTTTTCCCTTATTACACAGGTAGACATTCCGTTGCTAAAGTGTTCAGAGGGTTGCATAACGACTATATAAAGAAGTAGATTATAGAACGTGTATTTGTGTGTTTGTATTTTCGATTTGATATCTTTATCACTTTTCAATACTTTAATTTGGCCCGAATCGAATAGAGAACGTTATAAATATCCCTAAACTACTTTCATTGTTTGAATAAATCTTTTAACTAACAAGGTACTAACCACACTAGAAGTTTAAGGTTTCAATTTATCCATTTACTGTACACTTCCTTGAGTACCAAAACTCCGTGTATATTGCAATGGCTGATTCAACGGCAAGCCTTGCTTCTTTGGGATCCTTTATCTCATGTGAAAGATTCATTTGATGCGGGGATTGCTGCAAATAATATTTCAAATATCATTTTACTGGTGGTCTTTGGTGTGCAAAAGTTAGCTCAATCGGACCAAAGAGCCACAGTGTGGCAGTTCATGAATTGACTAATCTGAGACTCTCTCTGTGCTACCTTTTTAATTTTTCGGACCAAGACCTGGGAAAAAGACGCGAGAGATGCAATGATTTCTTAAATCACTCCATGAGCTAATGGATACCAAACTGTTTGTTGTCCTCTTGGGAAACAATATTAAGATTTGACACATTCATACCTTCAAAAAAAAATCATGATATGAAAAAGCAATTATTGACAACATCGTTATCAGTATTTGCAAGAATCTTGGTTAAATGTATCTGTGCTTATGCCACAATTGTAACAATGGAAACTTAACGCGTTTCGGTTGAGCAGAGTCCTACCCGAGATTAACGTGTGTCTTCAGGATATCCCTTGTCACAGTAATCATGTGTTCTGAGATTGAAACATTTCCAACTTGGGTATAAAAACATGGCCTTGGTCCATTCTTGGCTTTAAAGTCGTCTACAATTTTACCCAAGGTTATCAAGAATGTCCAACGAATCTGTTCATTTATTAGATCAGGGTGCAGGATATGGTGTTTTAGTCGGCGTGGGGGCTGCATTTGCCATTGGGATGATCATAACCACAAAATTGTTGCAAAGATATCTCCATGAAAATGCCAACAGTACCGAAACTTTCTCCGTTGCTAATCGTTCCGTGGGAACATTCCTTTCAGCATCTGCTGTCTATTCCAGTTGGACTTGGTCCACGGAGTCGTTGTGGGTCGGACTGATGACGTACAATTATGGTATCCAAGCTTCATATTACTATGGAGCAGGTTTGGCAATTCAAATAGCTGTCATGTCGTTGATTGGTATTCATGCAAAGAAGAAAATCCCAACTGCGCATACAAGTTTGGAGGTTGTCAACCTTCGTTACGGCAAAAACGCTCACATCCTTTACTTGATATTGGCGTTAATCTGTAATATAGCTTCCAGTTCTGCTATGATTCTTGGTGCCGCTGGTGCTATTTCCGTCATTGCTGGTAATTTGCACATTGTTGCCGCAACCATGTTGATTCCCTTTGGAGTTTTGTTGTACACTGTGGTTGGTGGGTTAAAGGCTACATTCTTGACTGACTTCGTGCATACCGCAATTTTGCTTATCATCTTTTCTTATTTGACTACTAGTGTCTTATCATCCGAGCAAGTCGGTGGGTTAAATGGTTTGTACAATCAATTGGTTGCAGCTTCACACACCAAGTATATTGAAGGAAATTATGACGGTTCAATTCTTACCGGGAAATCACAAGGAGCCGTCATATTTGGTTTAATCTTAACCTGCGGTAATTTTGGATTAACAGTTATGGATTCTTCCTTCTGGCAGAAAACATTCTCTGCTTCCCCAAGAGCTACGGTCCCGGCTTATTTACTTACTGCTGTATTTATTATGTCAAATGTTTGGCCAGTTGGATCCATCATCGGTGGTGCGCTGCATTTCTTAGAAAATGATCCTTCCTTCCCAACATATCCTAGAAAGATGAATCAATACGAAGTGGACTCAGGATTTGTGATGCCTTATGTTTTGAAAGCTACTTTGGGTAATGGTGCTGTCGGGGCTGTGCTTTTGGTCATTTATTTAGCTGTTACTTCTACCCTCTCTGCTCAAATGGTGTCGGTATCTTCTATCGCTTCTTTCGATATCTATAAGAGGTATATCAATCCGAATGCTAGGAACAAATCTATGATCACAGTTTCCCATATAACATGTATTGTTTTCAGTTTTGGCATTGCTGGTTTCAGTGTGATGTTACACTATGTTGGAGTCAACATGACGTGGTATGGATATTTCTACCCAATGGTTATTTGTCCTGGAGTGATTCCATTGATTTTTACAGTCACCTGGAATAGACAAACCTTCTGGGCTGCCATAATTTCTCCAATTCTTGGTTTTGCAGCTGGTGTTGCAGTTTGGCTCACGACCGCTTATCATTATTATGGTGATGTTACAATTTCTTCTACTGGAGGTCAATTGCCAGCCTTGTTTGGAGGGTTGACAGCATTATTGTTACCAGGAATTCTTAGTATAATCATATCGTTTATCAAACCGGAAAAGTTTGACTGGGAAAAATTCAAAGAAGTTGATTTAACTATTAAAGATGCAAACATATATGAAAATACCAACGAGGATGACGGCAATAAAGATGGAGATATTATAACCGAACAAAGAGATGCTGAAAAGCAAGACCTTGTGGATATTAACACGGTATCCGGTCAATCCTTACAATCCTTAGAGGCACAATCCGAGCAACCAAAACAACCTGAACAATTATCAACTAAGGAATTGGATTTTTGGATCAAAGTTGCTACTGGTGCTGTTGTATTCATTTTGTTGATTACTTGGGTTATTTGGCCAATGTCTTTGTATAGAGATTGGATTTTTACCGCTGCTTATTTTAAAGGCTACGTCACTGTTGGTTTGATCTGGTTGTACACAACTATGATTGTTATTGGTCTCTTTCCATTTTACACTGGTAGACATTCGGTGGTCAAAGTTTTTAGAGGTTTACATAATGATTATATTAGGAGGAAGAACAAGACATAGGATGTGCTATCTGTAACTTAAATTAGAGTATACGTGATTTATATATTTCAAACTCTTGTCTATTGTCATAGGACCGAGTCATTTGTTCAGTCAATAAACACATGCTTAAAATCGTTGTGCTCACATCACCGCTTCTGGACCCTTGCTGCTGGTGGGTGAAAAATGAAGATCGGCGGTTTGTCGTGATGGTGAAACGACATTCCATGGACATGCCGTCTATTGTTTCGATGTTCCCGATTAACTTTTCAACTTAAATTTTGTAAATATCGTTGTCATCTCAAATAAGGGTCACAATAGCGAGGAATTTAAACCCGAAAATAATAATATTATCATTGCTCTTAGATTTGTAAAGAAACAGTTTTATTCATGTAATGCGATTTTTTTTTTTTTAGTAGTTTTTTTTTTCTTTTTTATTTCCTACTATTTTCTGTGACTATAGGATTCTTTGTCCCTGTTTATTTTAAAGATTTTTTTTTTTTATAAACAAAACATATAGACACATTTTTTTACAACCCATTTTTTCTTCTCCCCAAAAAAACCAACTCAATCAGGAACCAATACAACACCATCAGCCAGAATATCATGCAAATATGAGTACGAATGGGTTCTTGACTAATGGTAACCGGCACCTGATACTACGGAATCCTCCAGTTGTGCAACTATCCCACATTTTGTCATCTATCCCAGAGTTTTCCTTCTTTGATGAATTGATACATATCCCTCAGCCACTGGCAGCGGATTCATCTACAATCATCAAGTTACTGCAGCGAGACATATTCGATATTACAAAAATATTGGAAGATATCAGTTTGTATCTAAATGATGTGCTTATGATTTTTAATAACGTGCAACTGGCTTGCAAACAAGTGAGTAACTTATTGAATTGGTACTATGAGGGCAAGACTCCGTTCCTCGAACTACTAAGAAATATCGATAGTATTGACTCCATTATATCACAGTTGCTATTAGTCATTGAATCATCCGATGTTCAAGACGGTGTCGGTAGTAACCTTTTGGGAATTTTTGAAGCCATCAGTGATTTGATACTTGAGGCTAAAAAGGCCCTGATTGTTTTCAAGAAATACCTTGACATCTCAACCAACTATCGAGAATTGATTGATACGGTTATTAAGTCGTTAAGCAATGAGATTGAAGATTGTGTGAAGTGTATTTTAAAATTAAAGGAGTTGAAGTTGGCCGGTCCCAAGAAAGTATTGCCCGAATATTCTTTGGAGATAATTACTTCCAAAATGAAAATCAACGACTTGACAAACGGGAACTTTTCATTCAAAACGATGCGATTACCAACATTCAGTGACTTGGATGAGAAGTTGTACAATGATTATCTTGAACTAGAATCCAAAATAGATCCGTTAAGAACTGCATTGGGTATAGTGCCCTTGCGAATTGACGAATTCAACACAATGTGTTCTGGTCTGTTGTTTGTCAAGTCTAGGGAAACCGTCTTAGATACATACGAAGTTTTGGTTCAAAAATGGAACTTGTTGTTGAAAGAGAAGAATATGTTTAAGAAAGAGAATATCAATGTTAAATGGAATGAAATTTTTGGTTATTTGATAGACGAAATTTGCAAAGAATGTGACACACTAATAAAGAAATTGAAATCTGAGCCAAATGGAAATGCTCTGGATACGATTGTGTCTGTACCAGAGATAAGCGATGAAATGGGATTCAAATATAAAATGTGTTCCAATACTATAACATTGATACAAAAGGCATTCAAAGAAGGTATCGTAACTGATCACGAATTAGCAACCATTTTCAACCATGATTTGGTACCTAAATGGGAAGAAGTCAATGACCAAATCTCGAATAATGGCAAAACTAGAACTCAAAAGAGAATGCTGACGATTCTGAATTCAAGTAATGTCGAATCAAATGGTTTGAGACTGTTTCAAACTGGCTCAAGAAATTCTACTATCAGTAGTCACGATGAGCCGATTGCAACTAGCAACGGTTTAGGGATTGACTTTAATGTTGAAGTGGAAACGACAAGTGTGCCTTTAAGCATCGAAAAAGGCGACAAGGTTAAAGATGTGGTTAGTGCTGGCACTAGTCTGGAAAACCCATCGAAAGGTAGAAATTTGCGACACTCATTAATCAGCGTATTTGAAGATACCGGTAGTCATGATGATGAAGATGAAGTTACAACACTAGTGAAAAGTCCCACTGCGAAAGTGGTGAAGGATCGTGAAGACGAATTGTGTGAGAAATATCTCGACAACGCCAAACATGATGATGATGATCTTTCCGTACTGGAAACTCCAAATAATAACACCATAAAGAGTATTGATTTCACAACCTTTTTTGAGAGCCTTAATAGCTCGAGTTTAAAAAGTGAATCTATGTTACCAAAGATTGCTCCGGATCTTATCAAACGAGGTTATTCTACTATTCGGAAGAAACATGGATCTGAAATGAGTAAGATACCAGGAGCGAAGACTAATAACTCTGTTTGTGGGTCGCCAGTATCAAGCACGAGAAATGTGTTCCAAAAGCAAAACTCTTCTGATCTTGGGCCCATGGTGTCTCCATTAAGAAATAAGAGAGGTAGTGCTTACTTTATTGGTCGCTCGAGAGCCAGTTCTAATGCGACTGTTATTGGTAGACCCAACTCGTTGTTGAATGAGATGAAGGTGCCTAATTTGAATTATTCAAAAAGATTGAGTTATAATTTGGGAGGTTTGCTGGAAGATGGTTTATTGACGTATGAGGCTAGATTTGATGAAGAGAATTTACTACAAGCACTTAGAGAAACTAGTCTTTGGAAATAAACAACAAAATGTCTATAAGAATTGCTTTTTATTCTTTTTTGCTATTATGGTATTGCTATGTAACAGGGTATATGAGATTAATAAATAAATATTATTGAGTGTCTATCGCTCAATCATCTTTCTTTTCAAGATTTATCTTTCTTGTTTTGCTTGTCATGCCATCCGTGAAGAAATCTCTGCCAAAGATCTTAACCATTAACGAGTTATCATTCACACGGTACTTTTCTTCTTCACTAAATAATCGCTTCGACCCATCTGGTAATATTTCACCTTCTTGAATTCTCTGAGTTGACCAACCTTCTAGTCTTGCTATGAGCAAATAACTAGAAACGAGGAAAACAGGCAAACCCAATAATATTCTATGAACAGCATTATATCTTCGTTTAAGTTGAGGAGGAGCTTTTTTCCAATTTGGTCTACCAGTTTCAATGAATTCTTTAACAAATGGGGAATCTTGTTTAGGCTTTGGTTTTGGGGTAACTTTTGGAGTTTGAGCTGAAGTTGGAGTTGGAGGTTGTTTGGTTGGTGGGGTATCTGAGTTTATCTTTACGGTAGATTTTCCTTCTTTATGGAAAGATGGTTTTTTGCCAAAAATATTCATCCTGGGAAGTTGAGATTAGATTAGATTGGATTGGATCTGGAGAACTTTGACCAAAACGTAATGCTACTCTTGTCTTTTTTTTTTTTTCCATAGTTTTAATTGTCCTCTGTTTTTGTTCTGATGTCTCGTTTTCTATTTTTGGGTACCCGGGATCAATGTAACACCGATTGGTATTGAAATTTCTCTTTTTTGGCCGTTTTTTGTCGAAACAAACCTCACGTTTCACCATTTCAACAATTCTGTTTATTCAACAAGAAGAAGGTCAAAAAACAATGTCAATTGAACAAACCTTACCTCAGTACTTATTCTCCCATCCAAAACCAGAAGGTATTAAATTCACCTATGGTACGGCAGGGTTCCGTATGAAAGCAGATAAATTGGATTATGTCAACTATATCGTTGGTATTATCGCTTCTTTAAGATCCAAATACTTCCAAGGTAAAACCGTTGGTGTCATGATCACTGCTTCACATAATCCACCAGAAGATAATGGTGTTAAAGTTGTGGACCCCTTGGGAAGTATGTTGGAAAGTTCTTGGGAACAATATGCCACTGAATTGGCCAACTCCAGTCATGAAGAATTATTGCCAAATATTAAAAAATTGGCATCAGATTTGAAAATTGATTTGAACCAGCCTAGTAATGTTGTTATTGCCCAAGATTCAAGAGAATCAAGTCCAGCATTGTCGAATGCTACGATTGATGGATTCAAAAGTGTCCCAAATACTACTTTCCAAGATTTCGGATTATTCACCACCCCAGAATTGCACTATGTCACTAGAACTTTAAATGATCCTGCATTTGGTGAAGCAGTTGAAAAGGGGTATTATTCAAAATTGGCCAAAGCTTTCCAAGAAATTTTCCAATTATCTGAATCGAAAGAAAAAATCGATATAACTATTGATTCCGCCAATGGAGTTGGTGCACCAAAGATTCAGGAATTATTGGAAAACTACTTGTCTGAGGAAATCACTTTTAACGTTGTCAATGGGGAATACAAAGAACCAAACCTTTTGAATTTCGATTGTGGTGCTGATTACGTCAAGACTAATCAAAAATTACCAAAAAATGTTCAACCAGTTAACAATAAACTATACGCTTCATTTGATGGTGATGCTGATAGATTGATTTGCTATTACCAAGATGATAATAGTAAATTCAAATTATTGGATGGTGATAAATTGTCCACTTTGATTGCTTTGTTTTTGCAACAATTATTCAAAGACATTGATGAAAGTAAATTGAAATTAAACATTGGTGTGGTTCAAACTGCTTATGCCAATGGTTCCTCTACTAAATATGTTGAAGACGTGTTGAAAATTCCAGTTCGTTGTACACCAACTGGTGTGAAACATTTGCATCATGAAGCTGAGAATTTCGACATTGGTGTTTATTTCGAAGCCAATGGACACGGTACTGTCATTTTCAATCCAGAAGCCGAAAAGAAAATCTTTGACTATGAGCCAAGTAACGATAAAGATTCTAAAGCTATCAAAGTCTTGCGAAGTTTCAGCCAATTGATCAATCAAACTGTTGGTGATGCTATATCTGACTTGTTGGCTGTGTTGATTATTGTTCATTATTTACAATTATCTCCAAGTGATTGGGACAAGAAATATACTGATTTACCAAATAAGTTAGTTAAAGTTATTGTCCCTGATAGAACTATATTTAAAACTACAAATGCTGAAAGAACTTTAGTTGAACCAAAGGGCATGCAAGATAAAATTGATGAATTGGTATCTAAATATCCAAATGGAAGATCCTTTGTTAGAGCTTCAGGTACTGAAGATGCAGTTAGAGTTTACGCTGAAGCTGATACCAAAGAAAACGCTGAAACATTGTCTGGTGCCGTGTCCGAATTAGTTAAATAGACCCTTCAACTTCCCACTCCTTCTTCCACATTTGCGAAAGGAGTTCATTATACATACATAAAATAAAAAAATAGAAGTAAAACTGCCTTAGACACTTTACTCCCCTCGATGTAATTTTTTGTACTCTCCAGGTGTTGTTAGTTTCTTCCCTAACGCCCAAACGCCTTTCTTTGCATGTTTTGCATGAGCTTCTAGTTTTCTATACCATGCCTCGTTGTCTCCAAACTCAGCTTCAGCTTTCCCTTCGTAAACAATAGCATATCCTGTCTTTAGCATTTCCGCAGAAACGTCCTTTTTACCTGTCCATTTCCAGACCTGGGCTCTCGCCACAACACGTTTATATTGGTCAATGGAATAAGGAGTGATGGTTACATATTTACCATCGACGTATCCACGTAGCCAGCTCAATGCATCATCAGCAAATGGTTGGGCAGGCTTGCCAAAATGAGCTCCTTCAGGAGCATCAACCCCACATAGACGAACCATCAAGGTTTCGTCTTTCAAATCTTTCCTAGTGGTAGGAATTTTGCGTAACCATCCCCATCCCATCAACATACCTCCTGGTGTATGATAAAACCTGAAATTGTCTCCGTCACCTACTCTCGTAACATATCCGTATAGCTTCCTATTGTTGTCAATTATGGATGGGGTCAAATCGAGATATGTTCGTACTCGTCTGACATATCTGGTATAAAATCTGTAGCCAAGAAAAAGAGAGGTTGTTATTCCGGTAGATAGCAATAGTACCTTGGGATGAAGTATGGATATGTCTTGTTGAGGAGTTATGGGTATTGGTGCCATTTAGATGTTCGCAATTAGGTTGCTAGTAAGTGGTCCTTTCGCGAACAACCGGCTGGTTTTTTTTTTTCTGTCCAATTTCCTGATCCGTCTCACAGAACCTTTTTGTTTACATTTTGGCCGGATTGAATCAAAGCATCTTAGTTTGACAGGGTCTTCTTGAGCAATACAGGGAAAAAGTTGAACAAGTAGTACTTATTTGAGTGGGAAAGAATACCGTTGCGTGGACCAATTTGTTACGAGATTTGACTGGGAAAAGTGGCATTGAAAGTTGTCTTTTTTTGTATTGTTTTCGTGTATTACCATTTTCGTCAGAAAATTGTTGCAAAATCTGAAGAGAAAAGAAAAAACGGAGGAAATTTTCAAATGATAAACTTGCCCAATTGCCCAATTACTTAATAACTAATATTAACTCACCATTATCCAAACCAGAAATTATCCGGAATATCTTTATGCTAATTACCCTGGGCATTCTATAGCTTTCGGATAACTTTGTATCGGCTAACCGTGAAATGGCCCCAACATCCGGCTGCAGAAAAAAAAAGATGCATCAAAGACTGAATAAACGATCGTTCCCGTCTTTCCAGTTCGTTTTCCTAATACTACTTAAAACCCTTAAGAATCTCCTTAATGAACATCGTCATCATTTCTTCTATACTTCCATTGAACTTGCTGAAACCCGAGAGAAAGAGATGAAATTGGTGTTAATATTTGGAATTGTCGCGTTGGCGTTTTATTTACTCCTTGACAAGTTGTACGACACCTGGTTGCCAAACAATTATCGCTTTGACAACAAACTCCTTCATGAATTGGTCAAAGAAACAGTGGCCGACCATCCACTGGCCAATACAACGGCAATGTTGATTGACTTAGGAGCCAAAATCAAGCAACAGTATCCTGACATCGTCAACGACTTGAACTTTGAAGATTGGGTTTACAACAATGCGGGTGGGGCAATGGGCACAATGTTTATCCTACACGCGTCAATTTCTGAATACTTGATATTTTTCGGCACTGCAATCGGCACCGAAGGTCATACTGGTGTTCATTTTGCAGATGATTATTACATGATTGTCACTGGCGAAGAACGCGCAGCATTTCCAGGAGCATTAAAACCGGAAATATACAAGCCTGGTGATTCGCATCATTTTAAAAGAGGTCAAGTTAAACAATACTCGATGAGTCCCGAGGGATTTGCATTGGAATTAGCTCAAGGTTGGATTCCCGCTATGTTACCATTTGGGTTTTTGGATACATTCAGTTCAACCATCGATTTTAACACCTTGTACTTAACCGTCTACTTTACTGGCAAAGATATGATTAAGAACTTATTGAAAGGTAAGTTTTAAGGTTTCTATAGTTCCGTTCTCTAGTTATAAATATATACCTATTCTTACACACAACAAGAGTTCAAGTTGGTAGGGTCCGTATAAAATTGGGGGGGGGGGCGAGTGGGGGCGTTTAAGAATGTTTTACAAAATCAGAATTGCAATTGTTTGAACTTGAAACGCGTTGCTCTCTTTGGCAATGTTACACTAAAACGCCAAGAAGAGACCAAAGAGAAAAAAAAAGGCATTCTTCTACAGAGTATGTAGGAGGACACGACACACACTAAAAAATATACTCATTTCTTTCCGTTTATTTTTGTGATGTGTTTGCTGAGAATGTATTCTCCAAGTATGAGCTGGCATTTCAAGAGGAAGAAGAAGAAGAAGGAAAGAAGATGGTTCTAGTTAAAGAATACTTGGGAACCAATGCCATAGATAACAAAAAAGAGCATCCGCAAAAAGAAACAGGGGGTCCTGTTGCAAAGTTTCACATGCTAAAAATAAATACAAGAAGAGCTACAAAAGAAAAGAAAAGA
Source organism: Candida labiduridarum (assembly GCA_030572435.1). Lineage (NCBI taxonomy): Eukaryota > Fungi > Ascomycota > Pichiomycetes > Serinales > Debaryomycetaceae > Candida > Candida labiduridarum. The sequence goes on from JAJLZW010000005.1 coordinate 54,558, forward strand.
AAAGAAGCCAGTATTACAAGGGATCAGAGTTGTACCATTCTACACGTCCTCCATATTTTTTTTATTACTCTTCACTTCTTAACAACATTGCATTTATTTATTACTGTTTGTCGCACTAAAGCTTTCTTAAACAAAACCAAAACGTATACGCCTACGCCAACGCCTAAAAAAAAAAAACACCAACAGAAAATTTTTCTACTGGGGGCTTATACGCAGGCACATACAAAACTGAGATCAAAGACACCAAATATAAAACAAAAAATTGTAGGTGTTCAAAATAACACCAACAAAAAAAAAAACTTTCGTATACAAATCACTTTACAACCACCCCATTTGATATCTATAGTATAGATACAAATTATCACAGCTAAACATCTCCATCACCCATATCTCACCTACCTTTCCCAATCTAACATCAAAGAAAGAAAGAAAGAAATTACACCAAAGGAGTCACGCTCATTGTATCTTTTCAGTTGGAATCAGTATCATCAAAGTATAACATCTAACATAAGAAAAAAAATAGACGAGTCTCGTTGAAAGGTTTTTTTTTTTTTCTAAAACACATAATTTGGGAGTTGTACAATTCATTATTCCTTCTTTTTTTTGTATATTAACTAATTTTTAATACCTGTCCCATTTTTTTTGTTTTCACCTGTGGAAAAGTATCGTCAGGAGATATTTGTATATTATTAACACCTGGATAGACTAAATTATGGTGTCATTGTACGATGCTGGGACCCGTTGTTGGTACCCAGATGAAAAACTCGGTTGGATAGGGGCCGTTGTCAAATCGAATAAACCAAACGGCAAGAAACATATCATAGAGTTGGTTTCAGAAAATGACGATTCACAAGTCTTTACCATGGAAACTGACGATTTGTCTGAAGACAACCCAAAGCTACCACCACTAAGAAACCCTCCCATTTTGGAAGCTGCGGAAGATTTAACTAGTTTGTCATATTTGAACGAACCAGCAGTGTTGCAAGCCATCAAGTTGCGTTATTCGCAGTTAAACATTTACACATATTCTGGTATTGTTTTGATTGCCACCAATCCTTTCCAAAGAGTTGAACAATTGTATACGCAAGATATCGTGCAAGCATATGCAGGTAGAAGAAGAGGAGAGTTAGATCCCCATCTTTTTGCCATCGCCGAAGATGCTTATAGATGTATGAAAGAAGAAGGAGACAACCAGACGATCGTTGTCTCTGGTGAATCGGGGGCTGGTAAAACAGTTTCCGCCAAATACATTATGAGATATTTTGCCTCTGTGGAAGAAGATTATGCCTTGCACCAGAGCCTTGGAACAGAGCATAAAACTGATATGTCAGACGTTGAAAAGCAAATTTTGGCTACCAATCCTATTATGGAAGCTTTCGGTAATGCCAAAACCACAAGAAATGACAACTCCTCCCGTTTTGGTAAATACTTGGAAATCTTGTTTGACGATAAAATCTCCATTATTGGTGCCAGAATAAGAACCTATCTTTTAGAAAGATCGAGATTGGTTTTCCAACCGGAAACTGAGAGAAACTACCATATCTTCTACCAAATATTAGCAGGTATGAGTAGTAGTGAAAAGGAAGAATTGGGTTTGACAACAGCGGAAGATTATAGATTTACCAATCAAGGTGGTATGCCAGTCATTGACGGTATCAACGATGCGCAAGAATTTCAAATCACCAAAGACGCATTGTCTTTAATTGGTATCGGCGACGAGAAACAAAAAGAGATCTACAAGATCTTGGCCGGTCTTTTACATATTGGTAACATAGACATTGCTGCTACGAAGAATGATGCCCACTTATCTGCTGAAGAACCAAGCTTGGTCAAAGCTTGTGAATTGTTGGGTATTGATGCCACTGCTTTTGCCAAGTGGTGTGTCAAAAAGCAAATCACTACAAGAGCAGAAAAAATTGTCAGTAATTTGAACCATAAGCAAGCCATTGTTGCTAGAGATTCTTTTGCCAAGTACATCTATTCGGCATTATTTGATTGGTTGGTTGACTATGTCAACTCCGATTTATGTCCTGACGATGTCGCTTCGAGAGTCAAATCGTTTATTGGTGTTTTGGATATCTACGGGTTTGAGCACTTCGACAAAAACTCCTTTGAACAGTTCTGTATCAACTACGCCAACGAAAAATTGCAACAAGAGTTCAACCAACATGTCTTCAAATTGGAGCAAGAAGAGTATATCAAAGAACAAATCGAATGGTCTTTTATTGATTTCTCCGATAATCAACCATGTATCGATTTGATTGAGAACAGATTAGGTATATTGGCACTTTTGGATGAAGAGTCGAGATTACCAGCTGGTAACGATGGATCGTGGATCGAAAAAATGTACCAAAATTTGGATAAAGAACCTACGAATAAAGTGTTTAAGAAACCAAGATTTGGTCAAACTAAATTCGTTGTTTCCCATTATGCATTAGATGTCACCTACGACATTGAAGGTTTTATCGAAAAGAACAGAGACACTGTTGGTGAAGGTCACCTAGATGTTATGAAGAACACCACCAATCCATTATTGCAATCTATTTTGGAAATTATCGACAAGAACGCTGCTGCTTTGGAGGCATCAAAACCAGAAAGCAAGACTCCAAGAGCCAAAATTGCCAATAAGAAACCAACATTAGGGTCTATGTTCAAGAACTCTTTGATCGAGTTGATGAAAACAATCAATTCTACAAATGTTCATTACATTAGATGTATAAAGCCAAACGAACAAAAGAAAGCTTGGGAATTTGATGCATTAATGGTGTTATCGCAATTGAGAGCTTGTGGTGTTTTGGAAACCATTAGAATTTCCTGTGCTGGGTTCCCATCGAGATGGACATACGTCGAGTTTGCTGATAGATACCATATCTTAGTTCCATCTGCCGATTGGATTAAAGTTATGAGTGGGGAAACTACCCAAGAATCAGTAACGGGGTTGTGTAATCAAATTTTGGGTGCTAATATTGATGACAATGCGAAATATCAATTGGGTAACACCAAGATCTTCTTCAAAGCTGGTATGTTGGCTCACTTTGAAAAATTAAGATCCGATAAATTGTTCAGATCTGCTGTGATGATTCAAAAGAATATGAGAAAGAGATACTACAGAAAGAAATATCTCGAAACTAGAGAATCTCATATTGCATTACAAGGTTTGATCCGTGGTTACGTAAAGAGAAAGCAAATCAGAGAAGAACAAGAACGAAACGCTGCCACGTTGATCCAAACGTTAATTAGAGGTTACTTGGCAAGAAAACAATTTGCTCAAAGCCTTTTGTCCGTTATCACTATTCAAAAATCTGTCAGAGGATTACAAGCTCGAAGAAATTATTTCAAATTACGTCAAGAAAACTCGGCTGTCACCATTCAAAAATCTTGGAAAGGATACAAACAAAGAGCCGAATACAAGAAGACGAGAAATTCTACTGTCGTTATTCAATCTGCTTTCAGAAGACAATATGCTATTCGTGAATTGAAACAATTGAAAGTTGAAGCCAAGTCTGTCAAGAAATGGCAAGAAGGTACCTACAAGTTGGAGAATAAGGTTATCGATTTGACACAATCTTTGACTTCCAAGATGCAAGAAAATAAGGTGTTGATGGTTGAGATTGCCAACTTGCGTGAATTGATACAACAGCAAGGTGCTGCCCATGAAACTTTGAAGAACCGCGAGGTGGAATACAAAGAGCAATTGGATGCTGAAAGTCTTGAACATCAACAAGAAGTTGAAAAATTGAACCGTCAATTAGATGCAAGCAATGCCGAATATATATCTGCTGTTGCCAGAATTGAAGAATTGAACAAAGAACAAGCTGAATTGAAAGAAGAAGTCAAGAGATATATTGATGAATTGGCAAAAACCAAAGACGAGCTTGTCAAACGTGATACTATTGAAGTTGATTTGAAGGGACATGTCGAACAATTAAAATCAGAAATCGCACAAATGCAACAACAAAGATTAGAATCCAGAAACGGATCTGGTGCAACTCTTGTGAATAATAAATCTCGAAATGTCAACAAACGTCATAGCAGTGCTGTTGCCTGGAATTCTCCTAACTCGCTTGACAATACCAATAGACCAGTCTCAGTTATTGCTGTTTCCAACGATGATAATGCAAACATCGATGATATCAATGACGAATTATTTAAATTGTTGAGAGATTCTCGTCAATTGCATCGTGAAATTGCTGATGGATTATTGAAAGGATTGAAGATTCCACCATCAGGTGTTGCCGCTGATTTGACCAGAAAAGAAGTTCTTTTCCCATCAAGAATCATAATTATTATCTTGTCTGATATGTGGAGATTAGGATTAACCAAAGAAAGTGAAGATTTCCTAGGAGAAGTCTTATCGTCGATTCAACATATTGTTACAGGATTAAAGGATGATGATGTTATCCCACATGGTGCATTCTGGTTATCGAACACACATGAATTGTATTCATTTGTATCATACGCACAGCACACTATCATTGCCAATGACAATTTAGCTCACGAAATGAGTGAGGAAGAATTTGATGAATATTTGAAATTAGTTGCAATTGTCAAGGAAGATTTCGAATCGCTCTCATATAATATCTACAACATGTGGATGAAGAAAATGGAAAAAGATTTGGAAAAGAGAGCGGTTTCTGCTGTTGTGTTATCACAATCATTGCCGGGATTTATGGCACCAGAGAGCTCTCCATTCTTGGCCAAAGTGTTCTCCCCAGGAGTGCAATATAAGATGGATGATATTTTAAGTTTTTTCAACACGGTTTATTGGGCTATGAAATCATACTTCATCGAACCAGAAGTGATAAACGAAGTTATTATTGAATTGTTGAGATTTGTCGATGCATTATGTTTTAATGATTTAATTATGAGAAGAAACTTTTTATCATGGAAGAGAGGATTACAATTGAACTATAATGTCACTAGATTGGAAGAATGGTGTAAAGGTCATGACATAGAAGAAGGATCTAATTATTTGAGTCATTTGTTACAAGCAGCTAAATTGTTACAATTGAGAAAGAACACCCCTGATGATATAAGTATAATTTATGAAATTTGTTTTGCATTGAAACCAATACAAATTCAAAAATTGATCTCACAATACTATGTTGCTGATTACGAAACGCCGATTGCTCCACATGTGCTACAAATTGTTGCAGATAAAGTGAAGCAAAGCGATTCAAATAATTCTGATGATTTGTTTGAATTAGTTTCTACCGATGGACATTTTAACGACCCATTTAGGAACACTGAATTGAGACCATTTTCAAGAGTTGAAGCTTATGTACCTGCATGGTTGAATTTACCAGTTATTAGAAGGATTGTTGAGTTAGTTGCTAAAAACGCTGCTGTTCAAGAAACACATTCCAATATAGAGAATGAAGTTAATGGAAATTAATTAATTAATCAAAGGTTGTTGGATTCAAATAGTTGCTGAAAATTTTTTTGATTTTTTTGATTATTTACTTGTAGTATTTTTATTTTTATTTTTTTTTAATTTTACCAATTTATATAGGGATTTGATTGTTTTTATTTATTACACTAGTCGCACATTTATTCTATTAATTTTACAAAGAAAGATCAAGATTTGTATCACGTGCCGTCTATCATGTGACAAGAATATCGTGTTGCATGTGAGCCATTTCTTGAAAGTTGACATCGTCAATATCGGATTTGAAAGTATCCCTGGATTTAGACTTGGCGATTTGTTATGTTTGTCCGTTGAGTTCTATCTTTAGACATTTTAATTGATGAAGGAGTTTTTCTCCATAATAATATAGTTGTGTATTTATTTTTGGGGGCGACAAATTTAAAGTGCGAAAGTTGGAGATTGTCGAATGACTTTCCAACAAAAATACTACTCTCTTTTTCAAGTAATGGCAGCTAGGGCAAATAACAGTCTGATAGATTCACTCTAATTATAGGGGCAAAGGTTTCTTGAAATTCATGTACTTTACAAAAGCACATATTGATAAAGTTTGATGTGTCTTCGATTCCTAGATCAAGCTGAATATGATTTTTAACTTACTAACGTATAACGATTCAGGATTCCAACTATCTAGCAATGGAAGTATCGAATAATGTCCTGAATATTATCAAGGCTTCTATTTAAATATTATAATACATATTTAAAAGGTGAGCTATATAATGCGCCTATTTATATCTTTACATCAACAAGTGTAGTTGCTCTCTACTTTTTGATTATACTTTCAAAACAGCTACACCGGTTAAGGGTGGTAGTAATTAGCATAACCAGTTGTTTTAATATCAAAGTTGCATGAACACCTTACTAGTTTCTGTCACACCTCCTTGAGTCGATATACAACAATAACAAGCATAATTACAGAATCTCTTCAATATTGTTTATTTATCTATTTACATATCGATCTATCCATTTATCTATTTGTTCACTTCACTTTCGGTTTTAGTTTTCATTTGTAAAGCATGCACACCTTGGTTCTTTATTTCGTCGTCTAATAAATTATAAATCAATCGATGTCTAGCAGGTAAATTTTTGCCCACAAATGATTCACTAATGATTTCAATTTTGAAATGTGATTCAGTAGTATTGGCTGCTCCTCTTATTCCTGCATGATGAGCATGTTTTTGAGAATCATTTGCAACTTTTAAATATGATGGATTTAATTCATTGGTTAATTTAGTGATTATGGACGTTTCTATTGGACCTGGATTGGCTGATTTGATAATTTGTGGTGACTTCGATGACATGGTACGGAAAAATTGTCTAAACATGAGCAAGAGAGGGGTTGGGGAGTAAAGTTGATTTTATTGGTGGTGCAGATGTGTTGACCTTGGTGACTCTCTGGTTTGATATTGCTTACTTTTTCCAGAGTTCCGGGATTAGGGATTCGATGGAGGTTATGTACAGTCTTTTCTGGTGCTACCAATTAAAAAAATCACGTGACTAGAAAAGAAATGATCGTGCTAATAGTTTTGTCCACATTTGAATAAGAAAGAAAAAGGATAAGCGTAATTTATACACAGTGAAGTAATATGAGTTCACAAGATACTCTGTCTCGTTAAAATCTTTTATTCCAGCCTATTTCTAATAGAAGAAATGAAGGGGTGGGTGGTGTCTGCAAAACAATAGAAATAGATGGGGAAATCTGACAGAATTGGTGAGGGCACACACAAACGAGAAAGGTTCTGATTGTCTTGACTACCAATTAATATTCATGGAACAATGGCTTATCTCGTTTTATTGTCTATCGAAAAGGGAAATAAGATGCAGTGAAACATTAGTATTATAAGCACACGTTGATTGGTGGGATTTTCTATAATTGTTGTACAATTAGAAACGTCATCACGAAGAATAGACTTGACTTTGTTACACTGGTAGAGAGGTAGCATGTAATTAAGAAATTCATATGCGGCTATTTGTGGAGCGGATAATTGATGAGTACACAAAATTAGTACACAGCAGCAGAAAACGCAAGTGCAGACAAACCTTAGCCAGCCATCTTTTTGCTTGTAGTTTCACTTGGATTAATGAATGTCTTGTCACTAATTTCAAACTCAGCAAGCTATATGGTATTATATCCTTCCAGAATACAATAGATCATGTTCGCTTAAGTTTCGTTAGGTTAGGAGAGTTTATATTTGATTTGAATAGATCAGCAGGAATGGAACATGAAATTTCTCTCCCTTTTTCTTCTCTACTTTTCCTCATTACTTTTCTTTTTTATTTTTACCAGATGTCTAACCATTTTCAAGTCAAATAATTATAACGTCTAGCCACAGTCACACATCAATTCATACATACTCACATCATACGTTTTTTCTAACATTCAACTTTCTTTCTTTTTGTCGTCGTCATGAATGTAACAAGCACTGGTTATTACTCACAGAAATACTTAAACGAGCAACAAAGAAAACAGGCGCGTTCCCTTCACAACCACCAAAATTATTACCCATACCACCAAAAGAATAATATTCCATCCCCAGAACAGTTCATCGTCGAAGTTGATGACTCTGATCCTATATCATATATGCCACCCATGGAATTCACACCTCTGCAAAGAGATTTATTTATCAGTAATGTGCGACCAAGGAATACAAAATCACAATCAGAATCAATGATATACGCCCCTACCGGTTCTCATCGAAGTACCTCCTCATTACCGGCACAACAATCCCCCAAAAATGAAGAACCAGTTGAATATGATGATATGGATTCGGAAAATCAATTAGAAGAGACCATAACTCCAGCTCAATTAAATTACCTTGAACAGCAAAATCATTATACTCCTTATCAAGCACAACCCAGGCCCCCTTACAAGCCTCAACCATACTACCCCATGAGACAAGATCAACAACAAAGGAGTAGACGAAGACCCAACAAAAATGATGACTATTATATTCGTCAAAAGAAAAGATATGACGATGCACAAATTGTGAAACCAAGATTATATTCTCATAAAACTTTCCACGATGTTTTTGACGATAACGGCGAAAAATTAGACCGATACAATCCTATGGACATGGTGTTTGAAGGTAAAGATGACCAACAGAAGCAGACGTTTTTAGATAAGGTGTCAAATAAATTAACAAAAGAGAAATATGAAGATTATAATTATTATGATCATCGACCTAAAAAGGCACCACCACCACCAACAAAGGAAATATTTGTTGACAATGAAAGTGATGATGACTATTATGAGGAAACCCCAGGAGGATCAGAAATGGTTGAAGTAGATGAAGTCGTCATTGTGGGAGAAGGCAAAGATAAGAAGACTAAAGTAGTGAAGAAGAGAGTTCCCTTGAAGAAATTGATGAAACAGAAATTGAATGTTGCAAAGAAGGAATTGGGTCGAGATTTTGTCGACTATTCTAGAAGACAACGAGAAATGAATCAACAAATTAAGGAATCGAAACTGGAATTGAAAAAACATAAAGAATTAGAACGACTGATTGAGAAGGAGAGATTGAAGAAAGAGAAAAAGGAACAAAAAAGAAAAGATAGAGAAAAGGAAAAAGCTGCAACAGCAGAAGCAGGAGAGGACGCTAGATCGGAAGCAGGTTCTGATAAGAAACTCGAAAAAGGTGATAAAGATGACGAAAACAAAGAAGGAGAAGGGGAACGGGAAGAAAAAGCAGACGGTGATAATGGTTGGTGGCCATATATGACATCATGGCTAGCCTATCCAGTAGCAGGAAAAACGAATGAGGGCGAAGAAGAAGAGAAGGGGGAGGATAACAAAGATAAAGATTCGATAAAAAGTGGTTCTAAATCAGAAGTGAATGAAGTTTCATCAATTCGAACGGTTGTTTATCCACCGACTCCTTTCCAAAAGAATATGAAAAAACTTAAAGTATTTTCCAATAATTCAAGAAAAGTTATGAATCATTGGAATCAACCAGCTACAAAATTATTCAATCGTGACTTATTAAATCATGAAATATTAGTAACTCCTCCATCGCTGGTTGCGGCTTCGTCAGTTCGTTCTCCACTGATAGCACCATCAATAGCGAAATCTTCCAAAAAGCCGGCGGCTTCATCATCTTCCAAACGGGGAATCCTGATAACACCATCATCGACGAGATCCACCCAAATTTCGAAAGTAATTCAAGAAGTTGATGGGAAGCCAACCGAAGTGATTATTGAATGTGATGACAGTGATGATGAATCACAAATAACAAAAGAAATGTATTACAACCCAGTTACAAAACAATTGGAACCTAATCCACCAACATCAGCATCTTCAATGATGACTGTTGAAACCAACGCTACCAGCCAAACTAAATCAACCACAAAAACAACGACAAAAACAGCAAGAACACCATTTCAATTTCATTTTGATCCAAATGCTCCAGTAGTGGTAGTGTCAACTTGGATTAATTTAATTAAGCGTATTCAAATCATGAAAATGTTGTACTCACCCCTTGATATAATTGGAGAATTTATTCCTGGATTACAAGGAGTAGTGGTATTCATTGAATTGGTATTATTTGTATGGATTCTTTACGAATTGAGTCGATTAGTGGATGCTGTCTGTATGATGATAAAAGCATTCTGTGCGCCAATGATAGCTGTGGGACGGTTTATGAATCGAGTTGTGTAAAAAGACTAATCGTTAGATACATTTAAGGATATATATATTTAAAGTTACAAAATACAATTGAGAATGATAATAGGAATATAAACAAAATAAAAAATTAATAATATAAATAAAACAGTTACAAAATCATCTCTTTCTCTGTCTGTGTTTGGGGGGGTTGCGCTTGAGTTTGGATTTCAGTTTGGATTTGGATTTATGGAATTGAGAAATATTATAACAATATTAAAACAAATAAATCAATCGAAAGTTTCATCACTTGATAAAAACAAATCAATTATGATACAAATAAATATCCAATCAAAATCAGATATCAACTCTTGGAAAGTTTTTTAGAAACACCACTTCCATTAATTCTAACTCCTTTAATAGTCACTCCAGTTTCTTCAATAGCAAATTTTCTTGGTCTACCTCTTCGATCCTTCTTTTTCAACAATTCTTTCAATTCTGCATCATTGAAATTTCCTATGGTGCTAGCTGAATTAAATAACCCACTAATATCTGCCGTACTGCCATTATTGTTATTTGTGGCACCATTCGCACTACTATTATTGTGAAGATGAAGCGCGTTGTTAGGGTTACTTATTGAAGCATCTTCATGGTTATTTAGTCTCATTGCTTTATTCAATTGTTTAAAATTAGGATGCGTGGAGTCAATCATTGTATTTGTTGATGGATCTAATATGAATTTCTTTGGACGTCCTCTTTTCTTCTTTCCATCTGCACTGCTACTGGCTGCAGTAGTGGCGGTTTCTAGTTGAGAAGTCTTGGAAGAATCTTTCTGTACAGAAGTCAGTTTTCTTTTCTTGTCAGAAGTATTCGAATGGGACTTGCTCAACACGGAATTTGGGGATGAGGATGACGATACGCGTTGTTGAACAGATTGAACCTGCGGTTGTGTTTGAGTCAATTTTGGCAAATCGGATATTTGTTGATGGGTTCGGGTAGGATCTTGTTGAAATTGAGATTTTTGCAAGTATGCTTGTTGCTGATAATATTGTTGTTGTTGGCTCAGCTGCTGTGGTTGTTGCTGTTGTTGAGGGGAAGAAATCTTCTGAAGTTGCTTTGGGTCCAACTGTTGTGGATGTTCACTACGGTAACCCTGTTGGTGTTGATGTTGCACTGGAACTTGATGTTGATGTTGTTGATAAGGCAGAGGCAGATGAGCAAAATTCGATGGTGGTAACCCATTTAAAGGTGAATTTCCAACAAAGGAACGAGGAGGGAGAATACCACCGGCACTCAAATGGGGTACAAGATTTCCTGACGTACTTCTTTGGTAGAATGCATTAGTCGAGGGAGTTGAGGAAGTTGCTGGGTTTGTAGATGTGACTTGTTGCAAATATGGCTGCCTCAAGTTTGATTGTGGAGCAGATGAAGATTGTGGTATGTTCGAGGACGAATTACCATTGGAGAGATTGTTGGTTCCCCCAGTTTGATAAGGATACATGTCTGTTTTTTGAATTGTTTATTATTTGAACGCTAAAGAAAAGATTGTCTTTCTGTGGGTGTGTGTTTGTGAGTTTGTAAGTCTGCTTTGAATAAAACTTGAGCAATGATGGGAGTTAATTTGAATTGTCACAAATGTTTCTGATTAATTTTCCGTTTTTTCTTTTCGTCACTATCCTTTCTGTTCTATCCTGGTCTGGTCTGGATGTTATCTTTCGGTTGACTTGGTCTTGGTCCTTGTCTTTGTCTGTGATCAAGATGGGATATGGTTATTGCTAGAGACAAAAAAAAAACTAACTAAATAAAAAAAAAAAAAAAAAAAAAAAAAAAAAAAAAAAAAAAAAAAAAAAAAAAAAAAAAAAAAAAAAAAAAAAAAAAAAAAAAAAAAAAAAAAAAAAAAAAAAAAAGCAAAAAAAAAAAAAAGTTAAGAGAAGAGACCTGCATATAGCCCCAATATGTAATTCAAACTGTAACAGTAAAATTTCATTTGATTTCTCCATGACTACGCGTACATTAACTATTTATGGATACAAACTCTTCTTTTGTTTGTTTTCTTTTTTTGGGAAATATAGGGTCGGGTCTTACTTATGGGACATATGATCATATCATCTCACCTAATCTTTCTCTCTATAAGTTAGTGATTTTCAATTTGTTGGCAGGAATTTGAGAAAGTAATAAGTTTTCAAAAGATTCAACAAATTGCTTTGAATCAGCTACTTTATCATCAAATTTGATCTTAAATTGAACACCAACATTAGATAATCCAGTTTCTAAGTATTGCACTGGAGTGGATAATCCTAAGAGTTCATCAAATTCATCAACATTAACTTGTTTAACTGGCTTTCGACCAGCAGCTTCTTCACCATAGAATTTATATTTGAAATCATAAACTTCAAATCTATTCTTTGTAACTGGAGCAGAAATTATGTCATCAAAAACGTCATATTTGTCATAAATTAAAGATGCAGTTGGGGAGTTGGCGAATTGAGGGAACCTAGTGGCGTAAGTATGTCTAATTGCTGATGCAACTGATTGCTCAAAGGCAAATTTAAATTTGGCTTCTGATATATCTTCTCCTAAATTGGAAGTCAATTCGACTGTCAAGATATTTTTTGGTTTTGGCTTTTCCACTTTGGCCGGTTGTTCTTTGCCTTCTTCTGCTTTCTTCTCTTCTGATTTGACTTCAGTGGGTGCTGATGGTTTTGCAAGCACTATACTCGATAAGTCCAAATGTTCCCTTGATTTTAAAAATTCTGTTAAACTGACAACTGAATCGGCGTTGATCTTACCAAGATATGCCAAAACGTCACCTTTTAAGATTCTGCCATTTGGACCCGATGCCTGAATTTTGGAAAATGCATCTTCAGTGGAAATATGATTTTCATGCAATAAAAATTCAACACCTGGAGGCAATTTTTGCTCCGGATTAGCCTTTTGAAGTATACTGGTATCAGTTGGAGTTGTCTTGGCTGGGGCGGCTTCTTGTGCAGGTGCTTCTTCTGCTGGAGTTGATGGTTGAGGAGCTGAAGGCGTGACATCTTCAATTGTCGGTTTTTCTAACGTACTCAAATCATCATCTTGTTCTGCCATAAAAGCAATTGCTTTCCCAACAGGAATTCCAGAAGTACCTTCATTGATTAAAATTTCCCATAACTTCCCATCCTCGGTAGCTTCGACATCGATATTTGCCTTATCTGTTTCAACTTCCAAAATTACGTCTCCGGCATTGAAATCTTGTCCTGGTTTGACTTTCCAAGATACAATACCACCCTGACTCATGGTCGGAGACATTGCAGGCATCTTAAATACCGAGGCAGCTTGGTAGATGGATGATTTGTGAATTGAACGTATTTGGGAAATTGTTCTCCTTGTTAAAGCTGCTCTAAGCATTGTATTATGTTATGGATTTTGCTCAATTGAATAGGTAGTTGCTTATGGATGGTATCCTATTAGTATATGGAATTTTCCAAAAGGGTAAATCAATAGCTGAGATGGGTTATACGAAGTTGTTTTCTTCTATTTTTTTTTTGTATTAGTGGTATTAGAGTTGTCGCCTAGATGGGAGCTTTGTTAGAGGAAGTTGAAGTCCGATGGTAGAGACATTTCCGTTTCTAAGAAAAATATAATGTCGTGTACGACATATACACGTGACCAGTGTCACTTGAAATATTTTTTGCATTGTGTTTCTTCCATTCAGGTATTTCGAAGACAGCCGCCCGGGAAAATCAGGAAGCAAACCAAAAAACAAGCCTCCGCGGCATACGTGTGCGAAAAGAAAGGCAACTTTCTCACACGAACATACTGCAACCTCAATGGTATCTGGAAAAGCAGGAGTTTTTCTTACTTAAGGAATATTTAAGTTTTGCTTGGTGGTTAGTGGAACAACGTGGTTGTATCATCGCAGTGGTTTGCTGACTAGGTGATGGTCGTTGTTGTGATAGTGGTAGTGATTGAGCCAGTCGGAGTTCTTGCATAATACGCGACTTCGGAAAACCGGAATTCCCCCTCTTGTAATCATAGCGAGAAGAGAGACAAGAAAAAATTCTAGGCTTACAAGTAAGTGTGTAAAGCAAAGAACATCAGTCGGGGTTTTTCCCTCAGCCCTTTAGGAATAACGATTATGCTCATCATCATTTTTTCTTTTAAACACTCCACTCTCTCCGTTTCTTCTTTTGTTGCTATCGTTCACCTTGTTGTCTTTATCATTAGCTACTTTCGTTGACACCTTAACGGTTATCATTTTTAATACCGCCCCAGATTTTCTCGCTTGTACTCGTTTCTGAAAGGGAGGATACAAAGAAACACTACACATACACATACACATACACTAACTCGTAAGAAGAACACTCACGCTCTGAGAAAAAAAAAAAATTTCAGAATCTCAAAACTAACAACACACCACACAACATTAACAAAGCAGTTCTTACAGTTCCCACTACATCGTATTTTATCTACAGGGTTAAACGATTCCTATTTCCGCGTTCTCATATTCATTGAAAAGGAATAGTCACTTACTCATACACACACATACATTAACACTTACTATTACCATCGATTTCACTTCCGTTTTCCCCATTGTCACGAATATACTTTTTTTCCCCATTACACCACCATGAGTTCCATAACGAAATATCTAAATTTAGGCACACTCACATCCACCATGAAGAAGTACTCCCGATTCATAGGTCCTGGTTTAATGGTGAGTGTGGCCTATATGGATCCTGGTAATTATTCTACAGCAGTAGCAGCAGGATCGGCATATAAATACAATTTATTATTTCTGATTTTACTATCCAACTGTTTGGCAGTTTTTCTACAAATATTAGCAGCAAAATTAGGAGCAGTGACAGGATTGGATTTAGCTGCTAATTGCAAAGCTCATTTTTCTCACAGGACAAATCTAATATTGTATGGGTTAACTGAAATTGCTATTATTGCCACTGATTTAGCCGAAGTGGTTGGTACCGCAATTGCATTAAACATATTATTCAAGATACCGTTATTCGCCGGGGTTATAATTACCGTGGTTGATGTGTTGGTGGTATTAATGGCATATCGTCCGAAAGGTCCCCTTTTGTTTATTAGAATATTTGAAGGATTTGTGTCGATTCTAGTGGCTGCAACAGTGGTTTGTTTTGGAATTGAATTATACCAAGTTAGTCATGATAAAACCATTAATTTTTCTGTTGGGGAAGTCTTGAAAGGTTTTTTGCCCAATGAAGACGTTATTGACATGTCGGAAAAAGAAGGTGGTAATGGGTTGTTTTTAAGTTTGGCAATCTTAGGTGCCACTGTTATGCCTCATTCATTGTATCTTGGTTCAGGATTGGTACAGTCAAGATTGAAAGATTTCGATATTAAAAATGGATACTACAAACCATGGGGTAAACACTCCGTTGAAGAGCCTAGACAGATACCACCAGAACTCAGAAATGAAAATCATTATGATGACGATGATGAATTTTCAACTATCCATGACGACGAAGAAGGAGAACATGATAATAATTTAACTCCTATTGCTACTCCGTTAGTACAAAATCAACAAGGATTTGAAAAAGATGATGATATTACTCTTCAGGCTTACTATGAAGAAGAAGACGATGATCACTATAGGCCTTCAATTCATGCAATTAAGGATACTATGACCTATACTATTGTTGAATTGGTGATTTCATTATTCACCGTGGCACTTTTTGTTAATGCTGCTATTTTAATTGTTGCAGGTGCAACTTTAGATAGTGGCAATGGTAAACGGGATGACGACGATGATCACAACGACGATGAACATGACTCAGATTCTGATGATGATGATACTTATCAAAATGCTGATTTATTCACCATTTATCATTTATTATCCAAACATTTATCACCAACTGCAGGTTTTGTATTTGCATTGGCATTGTTATGTTCGGGACAAAGTGCAGGTGTTGTCTGTACATTAGCAGGACAAATGGTATCTGAAGGATTTTTGAATTGGACGTTACCACCCGTTGTAAGAAGATTGATTACCAGAGCATTAGCTATTGCTCCATGTTTGCTTGTGGTTAGCTTTTCGGGCAGAGAAGGCTTAGGGAAGATTTTAAATGCCAGTCAAGTGGTGTTGTCAATTTTATTACCAGTTGTTAGTGCTCCACTTATTTGGTTCACATGCAACAAAAATACCATGAGAGTTCCAATTTTTGTACGTGATGGAGATGAAGATGTTGATATATTATTATTCGATGATGAAATAGAACAACAACACCAACATCAACAACAAGCAGAAGAACAAAGACAGCGCGATAGAAATGTGCAAAATGGTACAGCTGCTAGATTCAAGAGTTCGGAACCAGCTATTAGATTACAAGATTTAAGAAAATCCCATCCTTGTGCTGGTTGGGAAGAGGAAGAAGAAGACGATGAAGGTCATTTACAAAGACATGAGGAGAGTAGACGATTGATTGGAGGTGAAACAAGCCACGAGTCTACTGCGTATTCAAAACCTAACACAACGACAAAGACAACCGTCAAATCACGAACTAATTCAATTTCAATCCCAGCACAAACCAGACAAGATACAGTCGGTATTAATCATGATTCGTCATCTTCATCATCAACATTGTCCACTCCGTCATTACCTATTGAAGTATATCAAGATTGTGATCAAGATATATATCGTATTAAAGGATATAAAGATTTCAGCAATGGGCCAAGTTCTACATTCGTTGCTGTGTTAATCTGGGCATTTGTAACGTTTTTAAATTCATATTTGATCATAAGTATGATTCTTGGCTATGATGTTCCATTATAAGGGTATTTAAGTCGCCATCCCACTTTCCCACTTACGTTGCAATTATCCAGTACATGTTTGTTTGTTTCAATTCATAGATTCTTTTTTGTTCATTCTTATTTATTGATTTATTTATTTATTTATTTAGTTATTTGGGAGGAAATTGGTTTTGTTTGCTTTATATTTTGTCTTTGTTACTACAACTAACGAGTTAAATTCCATTATTATGTCTTATTAACATCATTATCATTACTTTTGCATAGTTTGATATTTCTATAGACTAGAGATAAGGTTTTTCTTATGATCTTTATTTTTTTTTCAATGCATAAAAATTTCATTATATTTAACTATCTCTTTTCTACTAACACCATTAATAAGAATACTTCATATGTATTTAAAAAAAAAAAGTATAACCAAAGTAAAGAATCAAGAATGATTTATGTAGAAAATGTATAAAATGTAATCAAAATAAAAAAGGGCATTATATAAGAATCATTTTTCTTTTTTAAAATTGTATTTTTTTTATTACAATCTCTAAGCGTCATAAGTAGTAGATGAGACATCACCACCTCTACCGGTCCAGTTGATGTGGATCCATTCACCTTTCTTTAATAAGGAGTTTTCTTTACCTGGCAAGACTTGGAAAGTGTGAGCACCGAAGTAATCTCTTTGAGCTTGCAACAAGTTAGCTGGCAATCTTTCGGATCTTAAACCATCGTAGAAAGCCAAAGCAGTGGAGAAAGCTGGGGTTGGGACACCATATTCAACAGCTTTAGCAATGGAAGATCTCCAACCAGTTTGAGCCTTCCTGATGGCATCATTGAAGAATGGGTAGAGCAACAAGTTTTCCAAGTCTGGTTTCTTTCTGTAAGCAGCAGTAATATCACCCAAGAAAATAGATCTGATGATACAACCACCTCTCCACATCAAGGCAATACCAGCGTTGTTCAATTTCCAGCCGTAATCTTTGGCGGCTTGTCTCATCAACATGAAACCTTGAGTGTATGAGATAATCTTAGAAGCATATAAGGCTTGTTCCAATTGGTCAATGAATTCTTCTCTGTCCTTGATTGGAGAAACGTCACCAACAACTGGACCTGGCAAAGCTTTAGAAGCTTCAACTCTTTCATCTTTCAAAGCAGAAAGACATCTGGAGAAGACGGCTTCACCAATCAAAGTAACTGGAATACCCAAGTCAAGGGCATTGACAGCAGTCCATTTACCAGTACCTTTTTGACCAGCAGTATCCAAGATCTTTTCAACCAATGGGGTACCGTCGGTTGGGTCATTGTAGTACATGATATCTCTGGTGATTTCAATCAAGAAAGAGTTCAAAACACCCTTGTTCCATTTGGCTAAAACATCACCAATTTCTTTGTTGGAGAATTTACCAACTCTCTTCATCAAGTCGTAAGCTTCACAAATCAATTGCATATCACCGTATTCAATACCATTGTGGACCATTTTGACGTAGTGACCTGCACCGGCATCACCAACCCAATCACAACATGGTTCACCATCAGTCTTGGCAGCGATATCTTGGAAGATATCTTTAATGTGTGGCCAAGCAGCTTCGTTACCACCTGGCATCAAAGATGGACCAGTTCTGGCACCTTCTTCACCACCAGAAACACCGGAACCAACAAACAAGATACCTTTCTTTTTCAATTCTTCGTATCTTCTGTTGGAGTCTGGGAAATGGGAGTTACCACCGTCAATGATGATGTCACCTTCTTCCAAGTATGGCAACAATTGGCCAATGAAGTCATCAACGGCTTGACCGGCTTTGACTAAAAGCATAATTCTTCTTGGTCTTTTCAATTGATCAACCAATTCTTGGATGGAGTGAGCACCGAGGATAGATTTACCTTTAGCTTCGTTGGCCAAGAATTTGTCAACCTTAGCAGTGGTTCTGTTGTAAGCAACAACAGTGTAACCATGATCGGCCATGTTAAGGATCAAGTTTTGACCCATAACGGCTAAACCAATCAAACCGATATCACCTCTAGCAATCGAACTGTTAGTATTATTGGTTGCCAATTGTGCAGAAAAAACAGACAACCTTGAGAAAGCTTTGAGATTGGACATAGTGATAGGGGGTATGCAGATGCCGTAAGCCGCTAATGATAAATAATTGGATAGGAATGCAAAAAAAATAAAACAAAAATCAATCAACTTATGTGGGGGAGGGGGAAATTGGCGGGCTAGTTATATTCGATCCCTTCCGTAAATGCGTCCAAACCACAAAATTGTTCTGGTGCGAGGGGTTGTGGAAGGCTCGGTTGTCCGGCAGCCGCCCAAAAAAAATTAGAAGTCAATGTGAAAATTTTGTCTGAGGGAGGTAAGGAAGGGGGAACGGAATGGAATGTGATGATATACAAATCATTTCCACGTGATCCTGATGATGACGATTCAATTTCAAACGTTGGGTGGTTGAATTGAAATGAGGAATTGACTTGACTTGTTGATGTATCTCATCGGTATCCAATCTCTAGCTTATCTGTTTTTCGTTTCTTTCTCTTGGGTTTATCTGTCAATTGATGATAAATCAAAAATTGGGTACATACTTTGGAGCTGAAGACATTGTAGTTGTAATTGTAGTTATAGATGGAAATTAATTAATGAATTAATCAACTGAATTAATCGTATAGAAGAGTGAAAGGAAGAAAAAAAAAAGAAGGGAGGTAAGTGAATTTTTTAAAAAAATGATGAAGGAGAAATTGTTGAATATTTATACAAATTTACTAAGTAACTTAGTTATTGTTGGTAATGAGACAGGGCGAAAAAAGCGATTTCCGAACGAAAAACAAAAAAAAATTTGGTGTCAATTTGACCAGAAATTCAACTTCCGGACTTACTACTTCAAACAACACGCACAACCACAACCACCGGAGAAGGAGAACGAGAGGGCTAAGTAACATGTATTACTAAAATATTCAAATCGCATATTTCCATTGCTTCGGAAAAACTGGTAATTGTTTTGAATATCAAATACGACCTGCTAGTCACATGTACTTGTCACACCAATCGTGATGACCTTTCGTCATTATTCAGGTTGCACTCTCTCCATCTGCTATACTATTATCAGTATTAAAATTAGTGGTACTTTGTTGAGTCAATACCGTTGGTTATTTCTTGTGCAGGAACAATACTTTTTTTTTTCTTTCGTTCTCTTACTGTCTTTCTGTTTTAGTAATCCATTATCAAACCTAACTTGCCCCTTAACAATTTGTATATTAGTATGTGTGTCTTTATATATTATTTTTAGTAATGGATTGGTAAACTACTATCACTACCACCAACACTACCACTCCTATTAATGTCGATATTGCACACACACATTATCTATACTCCTTCTGCATACGTGCTTCGCTGTTAAAATCAACTTCCACGTTCTTCCACCCGGATTTCAAATAACAAACTAACAGTTTAGTAAATTAGTTCTTAATTTCGTTTTTGTTCTTTTTGTTGGTTACTAAGTCGGAAGTAGATCTAGACCGCCCGGTTTTGACTGGCTCAATTTTTTTTTTTTTTGATGCTCAGGATGTCGTGGAATCGTGCGCGTTCGGCCTACAACGATCCTTTTTTTTTTGTTGTAGTTTTGTCATACATTAGCGAAATAACAATCCACCTTCCCTCCATTCTTCTCTCCTAATCCTTGATCCCTCTCGTTAGTTACTCGTTAATTTATTCCATTTATTGCTATTGCTATTGCTTGCTGTGTGTGGTACTCTTTTTTTTCTCGTACATTGATTTCCGACTTTGCATTTCCCAACATGCCATTCATTCCGATCTCAAACCATTACCTCAAATCAGTTTCTCCGTTTCTTGTGTAAGATTTAATTTTAGAAAATCAGGAGTGAAAAACGTATTTCCGAATACGCCATACACGTCCTTGAAAAACGGTCACTTATTTTTTTATTATTATTATTATTTGCTATTTTCGCAATCCCCGGATTAAAATTTCATTCCGAACAATGTTTATCTATTATTAACTGATTTGTAATTATCCGTGTGTTAATCGTCCATCGACAAAACCTGATTTCAAATGGACCTTTCCTCTCTCTTTCATTAAATCAGAAAAGACAGAATTTGAGCAGAGATTGGATTCTACTATGCTTCCCCCACCCACCTTTGGAACGCATGGACCCCCAATTGATCCCCCACGAGAATTTTGGGGGAGAACGTTGTGTTTGCCCTTCTTATTCATCGTATAACACTCAAACTTCAGTTATCCTCCACCCACTAAACAAAAAGCAGGGTACAAAATTGTAAATATGGCGGATCTATTAACGTGGAGGTTTTACGGCATTGAGATCTGGTAAATTGTTCCATCTTTCTATTGTGATTAAGTTGTTGCAGAGTAGTGTAAAATGTTCCCGCTTTTAGCTGCTCTATCAAAAGTGTATAAGCGAGAAAGGCGGGGAGGATAGAAAAGGAGAACAAAATGTAATAGAATGATTTCATGATCGAATAAAATAAAAAGGAACTTGCTGCAAAAATTTTCCGAACATAAAAAAAAAATAAAAACATGATGATTGCAAATTCCCAAAATCAAAAAATTGACATTGGAAAAATAATAAACAATAGCAAGAAAACAATAAAAACGGTCTAATGGTTTGTTCTCCTTATCTATTTCTCGTATAATCTCATCAGGGACTACCAGGTGAATATTGACATCGTCCACTGGTTATTTCTTTTTGCTCGAGGTAATGTATAACGTAGGTATCTCATATCAATCATTCCATTGACATCAGTCCAATGAATAAATGTGAGACGATATATGAAACAGACTCATCAATCACTTTTACTCTCTATTCGTAGTCATTATCACAATGGAGTTGACGAGTTTTAGCCCTCGTTCTCAATACATGCTGGAAATCACATAGTGAAAGCCTCGTTTTTCAGCTGACATCGATCTGATCGGACAATTTCGATTTCAAAAAACGCTTTTCATTCTTTTTATTAACCCCTGATTCGGTTTCTTTTTCTATTATAGTTGCTCCTATATTTTGTAGTCCTTGCGGTTAGTGATAATGTTTCATTCTCACGGACAACAAAAAACGTGTTGTTAATATCTCCTATTCAATCCTCTCCTATTCAATCTTCTCCTATTCAATACTCTCCTATTCAATACTCTCATGGTCTGTCAAATCTTATCCCTTGGAAATCTTGTTACATTGGTCTCCCCAATTCTCGAGTTCATAACTTCTCCACCTAATATAATTGTGCAATTGTGGCATAGCCTAACGCAATTACTATAGAAAAAGAAAAAAAGAAAAGTCTTAGTATTATAATTCATACATTGATCTCATCATCTTAGTTTGTTTAATTCTACTATATATATGTATCTAAAACTCCACAACTACTATTGCCATTCGATTTCATAATGTATATTAATGAATTGAATTTTTCTTATGCAAGTTAGAATTTCTTGGGTTGTTTTTCTTAACAATTGGTTCGAATTGATTTAGCAATTGTGGTTCGTATATTGCAAATTATTGAACAACATTTTCGAATCATAGAGAGAGTAAAAGTAAATCAATCAATGAAAATTTGAATGAATTTGAGTAAAGTGTATCAGTATTTGTGAATGGTTGTATCTCCTGAACAGGAGATATATGTATATATGTGAAACAAAACTATTCCCCGGACCCGTGGAAAATAGCGGAACCGAATACCCCAAAACCATATGTATCTGATGGTTAACTACCTCAGCATGGAAAATGTGGGTGCACGATGGATTGGGAAAGTATTACTGTGGCTCACGTGCAATCACTGAATATATTGCTTTTTTTTTTCTTTGTGTATGCACACTAAGAAGAAATCGCAACATACCGAAAGCAAGAAAAAAAAAAAAAATTTTTTGCAACTCGGGCTTATTTGCGTTATAGAATGGAAATAAAATATATATAAAAAGTCCACGTAAAATAATAAAATTTTAAATTCTAAATCTTTTTCTTTTTCTTCTTCCCTTTATTATCCGTTTCTTTATTTATTATCAAATATCCTTGTAATTATAATTACAGATATCTACCCCATTATCAATAATCATAAGATCGTCATGCCTATTCCAACTCCACACGGTGGTCAATTAAACGATTTAATCATTCGTGATGCTCCAATCAAACAACAATTATTACAAGAAGCCAAAACTTTACCTTCATTGACCTTAACTGCTAGACAATTATGTGATTTAGAATTAATTTTAAATGGTGGTTTTTCTCCATTAACTGGATTCTTAAATGAAGAAGATTACACCAGTGTGGTTGAAGAAACACGTTTAACCACAGTCAAAGGAGCCAATGGTAAAGGATTATTATGGCCAATTCCAATCACTTTAGATGTTGATCAACAACTTGCTACCAGTTACAAACAAGGTGACAGAATAGTTTTATTGGATTTAAGAGACGAAACTCCATTAGCTATCTTAACTATTGAATCCATTTACAAACCAAACAAAGCAAATGAAGCTCAAAAAGTATTCCGTGGTGATCCAGAACATCCAGCTAATAGATACTTGTTTGAAACTGCTGGTGAATATTATCTCGGTGGTTCATTACAAGGTTTAAATTATCCAAAACATTACGATTATGTTGAATTAAGAAAAACTCCAACTGAATTGCGTCAAGAATTTCAAAAATTAAACTGGGAACAAGAAAATATTGTTGCTTTCCAAACTAGAAATCCAATGCATAGAGCTCATAGAGAATTAACCATTAGAGCTGCTAAAGATATTGGATCTACTGGTCATATTTTAATCCATCCAGTTGTTGGATTAACCAAACCTGGTGATATCGATCATCATACCAGAGTTAAAGTTTATAAACAAATTTTAACTAAATTCCCTGAAGGTTTAGCCACGTTGTCATTATTACCATTGGCTATGAGAATGGGTGGTGATAGAGAAGCATTATGGCATGCATTAATTAGAACCAATTATGGTGTTGATCATTTCATTGTTGGTAGAGATCATGCTGGTCCAGGTAAGAATTCCCAAGGGGTTGATTTTTACGGACCTTATGATGCTCAAGAATTACTTGCTAAATATCAAGATGAATTAACCATCAAGATTGTTCCATTCAGAATGGTTACTTATTTACCTGATGAAGATAGATATGCTCCAATTGATACCATTGATACTACCAAGGTTAAAACCGCTAATATTTCCGGTACCGAATTAAGAAATAGATTAAGGACTGGTGCTGAAATTCCAGAATGGTTTTCATATCCTGAAGTTGTTAAAATTTTACGTGAAACTAATCCACCAAGATCTAAACAAGGTTTTGCTATTTTGATTGATAATTCAACTAATAAATTGGGTGATTATTTATCATTTGCTTTGCAATCTACTTTGAATCAATTTTCTGGTGAACGTAGAATTACAAAATTATCTTCTAATCAAGCTGATTCAATTGATCCTTTTATAATTGGTGAATTGGTTAAAGCTGGTAGTGGGGTTATTATTCCAACTTCAAATCCAACTCCATTTGTTAGTGTTGTCGGTAATGGAAATTCATTGATTGTTAATTCCAAAAATAACAACAATACTGCCGATGGTGAATTTAACTTATCTAATGATGATTTGGTGGTGGTTGTTGAAGAAATTGTTAGTTATTTAAAAGATCAAGGTTTTTACTAAGCTAAGAGGCATATATATATATAAAAAATGTGTGATTATTGTTGTTTATACTAGAGATTTTTAGTTTTGTTTTTACTGTTCCATTCTTGTCCTTTTGTGTGTATAGTTTGTATCCCCCTGATGTATTGATATTGATGGTGGTATTTTTAATAAAATTATTATTTTTATTATTATAGTAAATCTAATAAATAAATAATTTATATTAAATTGAAATACAACAACATAAAACATGAATAAATAAAATCATTACTGATAACTCTACTAATACTTTACTACAACCACTACCACTACTACTATTTCTACTTTCCTTTGTTCTTATTCTTGTTCTTCTCAACGTAAGTTGCTCTATGTTTTAAAGCTTCTGCGAAAACCATTGCTAATGGCCACACTGGTACATCAGCCAAAATTCTAATACCCAAATAAATTGAATTAATGGAAATATGAGCGTCAATTATTCCCTGGTTGATTTGCTTGTTAATCTTTAATAATTTGACCTTATTGATGTCCACATCTTTACCTTCATTTATTTCATCGTCACAAATTTCTCGTTCCAAACTTAATTGTAACAAATTCTTCACTTGTTTGTCATCAATTGCCGAAGAAGATGAACAATTAATTCCTTTAGTTAAATTATCCAGATGAGTTGATCTTATACTGACACTTAAAACTGTTTCCAATTTGGATAATAATTTTTGACATTCGAACCAATTATTCAATTCTTTATTAGAAATATCCCGAACACGACAGTTTTGTTCCATATGAATTAAATAAGTAGCAATTGAAATTGTACTGGCAAATATTGCACAACAGAAAAATGCTGGAGTTCTTCTTGCAGTTTCACGAACATCGTAATTTATGGTTTCAATGTTGTACATCCACAATCCTAACATATCACGGCAATATGGTAAGGCATTGGTCAAGACATTATACTTGGTTTCTCTATAAGTCAACAGATCTAAATCTTTATTCATGGTATCCCAATCGCGATGAAGTACTGCTGACATTGAATTGGTTAATCGAACTTCCAATTTTATTTTAATAAGTAAATGCATAGGAAGAATCAATTTTAATTCATGTTTAGAAGTAAGATTGGCTCGATTGCCAGTGAATATCTTTAAAGTACCATAACTTTGATGAAATAAAACTTCCCAATTGTCCACCAAATTTTGAAAATGGATCTTTTTCTCTTGCCAAAGTAAATGACTAAAATGTTGTGGTTGTGATGGTTGTTGTGGCTTGGTGGTACAGTTGGCAAGCTCAGTACTAATTTGTTCATGGATAGTAAATAATAAAACAAGCAAATTGTTATATGATAATGGTTTAGGAGCCGTTGAAGGATCTTTGAGAAATCCAGTTAATATGTCCGTACCAATTCCATTACTAACATCAACTAATGACCATTTACCAGGGTAGCTTTTACCAAGTAAAGTGTACCAACTATTCGCACCTTCACTCCACCATAATTTTTCATTGGTGCAGAAATTGCCACTTTTAAGCAAATTGAAACTAAACAAAATTGGGACCCCACCAAAACTTGACCTAAACGCTTGCAAGAAGTAAAAAGCATGCAAAGTACGAATTCTTGATTGGGCCATGATGAAATAATCATAATTTTTTTGGATCAAGGTCTTATCACCAGCAGATCCTGGAACAGCAGGCGGTGGTGGAATAATTAATTTTTCCAAAGGTTCATTGAAATTGGTTGATTTGATTAATCCAATCATTGACTTGATTTGTCTTGAGGTTATATCCATCATATTTGGTTCATTAAGGAAAAGGGAAATGAAAATATGCAATACAAGACATTGATGTGCCATTAATGGAACTTTCTTGAAATGCAAATTATTCAAAGTAATTTCTTTTTCAAAGAAATTTTGGATGTGAAACTTGGATAAATTAAACAAAATCAATGGATCATGATCATTGTAAGCGTATAATGCTCCAATAGCAGCAATTGCCAACAACAATGGAATCGTTTCAAGATTGTGATTTCTTGGGTTCTTCAACGATGGCAAGTGAATAAATGGGAAATACTTGTTGAATCCATATTCATACAACTGAACATAACGCTTTAAATCACTTAATGATGGCAAATCTTTATCTCCAATGTTACTCATAGCAATAATCTTATCTCTGACTTCTGCAGTTATCAATAATGCATCTTCCAAGAAAAAACTAGTCGGATAATCAACTGAGAATTCTGACGCACTGTTAATATGAGTTTGCACCGATGGTAAGATATTAGTATTATGATTCAATTGTTTACGGTAAGTATCATTTGTATCTGCCAATAAACTAGTTGGACCGAAGAATCCTCGTAAGTCTTCCGTGCTTGCATTGGCACTAAATGGTAAATTCAAATCAAATGGTGGGAAAACCAAATCTCTAAACCATTCACTTTGATGGATATCTTCAGGTCTCTTGTTTCCGCTATTATTCATAGTACCGTTGGTGGCAGATTCTGCAATTTCGTTTGGATGAGAAATAACCTTTGCAACACCATTAGCAACACCATTAGCAACACCACTAGGACCAACATTGGTATTCAAATGCTGTGGGTTGATACTTCTGGTAGAAGATACTGAATCTGTTATTGAATGAGGTGGCAGGCTTTGTTGTGGAGAAGAGTGTTGCACGGAAACACTTTGCCGTTGCTGTTGCTGTTGTTGCTGTTGCTGTTGCTGTTCTAACTGTGGGTGGCGCTGTTGTTGCTGCTGTTGAATGTGTTGATGGAACTTCTGTGCTTCTTGTTGATGGTAAATCTGATGAGGTTCAACTTGAGGAGGTTGTGGGATCGATTGATGGCCATTAAGATTGTTGTAAGAATTAAGAACTTCCATCCCCAATTCGAAGGGGGCACTTTGCGAATGTTGCATATTTGTCGACTTCAACTTATCAGTGAAAAAATCATGTAAATTTTTTATTGATTTTTGCTTCATGGCCAGTTTACCTTCTTCATTCAAATCCAAATGATCTATAGCATCCCAATCTAATAATCCATTTGATTCAAAAAATTTGGTGAAATCCTCTTGTTGTGGTCCAAATTGAGGAGTGGCAAATTCAACGTGACTTGGAGTGTCCAAAAATTCTTCCTTGAAACTAGCATAGCAAGGACCAGAAGCTGCGGAATATGACGCATGTCTGTAATGATGGCTCGCATATGAAGAGAGCACACTAACCACTCCGTTTCCGACAGGCGACACTGACGCTTTGAATTTCTTGTTTTGTGGTGAGTCTGGAGTAGGCTGTTGCTGCAGCAGCTTATTCTTTTTTCTCTTTGGGTTGTTGATTGCTATCGCTGTTTCTCCCTGTTGGTCTGATTGTCCATTGATTGTAGATATCGGTGGGGTATTTGAAGATCCAATAGTGACACTATTTCTGTGGTTATTACTGCTGTGCAACGTTATGCTTGGTCTTGGAGAGTTAGACATGGAGGTTGCATCATCATCATGGTGAGGCAGCGAATAGTTTGATGCACCAAAAAGGGTTGTTCTGAATATTGGTTTCTCTGCTTTGGTATTGGTGTCGATATTAGCTGTGCTGCTATTATTATTTGGGAGTGGGGCATTGGCGTCGGTGTTGTTGTGTAATACGTTAATGTGTTCGTTAATTTCGTTATCCTTAGAAGATCCTCTTCTTATTACATGAGGTAAATCGGTGTGTAACTTCTGTTGATGGCGTAAAACCAAGTCTCGACGGGCAAAACAACGGCCACACGCGGCACATTGGTAGGGTTTTTCATTTGTGTGGGCTCTTTCGTGACGTTTCAAGTGTTCCAATCGTGCGAAAGCTCTGGTACAGATGGCACATACATGAGGTCTAGGTTTATCTGTTCTGATTTGTTGTGATTTTTTAGGGATTGGTTGAGTTGGTATCGGAGTCACTTCCAGTATCGCAGTCGAAGTGGTTGACATAGTAGACAAGGGGGAATTCACAGATACAGATGCTTGCATGTTCATCTTGATCGAGGGTATATTTATGTGAGTATACTGACAAATGAGTGTATGTGTAAGTCAGTCAAAGGGAGGTTAGGAAGATGAATAATGGTGGTTTCAGAAAGAGTGTATGGTATTTCTGGTTGTTTCTTTCTTTCCCTCTGCTTTTTTTTTTTTGGTACTTCTGTTTCTTTTTTCAACCAACGAGAAAGTCAGGAAAACTTAAAAGAAAAAGAAAAAAAGAACAAGACAGAAAAAAACCAAAGGTAGGACAAAGACAAAAATGGACAAAGCCAAAAATGGACAAAACCGACAAAAAAAATTACTGACTGAAAAAAAAATTTTGTTCGAGGTGGGAGGGGCAGAAATAAATAAAGGAATACACGAATATAGGATGGATGAAAGGAAGGAAAGAAGGTAATATTTTAATATTATTAACAAATGGAACTATGACCAGTTTCGATTGGTAAGTTCTATGTACGATGCAGTAGGAGTTGGTTTCTATGTCTTTTTTCTCTTTCGTTCTCTATTTCGGTGCGTTTATGTTTCAAGTGGTAGGGGGGAAAATGGTGTAATATAATAACACGGATAATAATAATGGTTTGATACGATAAAATATGATACAATATAATACTGCTGATTGCAGAGTGTTGTTGCAGTTTAAAGATAGTGGGGAGGGAGGAATGAAAATTGATAAGGTGTAATCAAGAATAAAGTCAAAGAAATGATAGAAGCTAAATCAATAGGAAAAAAAAGGATCAGAGAATTTATTATACTTTTATAGAATCGTCCAACAACTTCAGTTGAACAGATAAATAAAAAAAGGGTTAAAGCAAGAAGCAATAAACTATAGAGTGTGTATATTTGTATGTGTATGTGTAAGTGTGTTATCTTGAACCCATCGTTTATTTAGAACAATATTTATACACACATATAGCGCATACATGGTTTCATCTACGGAATGGCACAATAATAGTAACCATGACTAAATAGAATTATGGCTAATTTGCTAATTTTTGCAAAAATAACTAACTGTGACGATGACTAAACAAAATTGCAAAAAACGAACAAATAACGCGAGTCATTACACAAAACCACCCCTCAGATTACCCCTCTTACTCCCCCACCCCCACGAAAACCAACAAAAAAAGTTTGTAGCCAAGTCAGCAGAATTACCAAAATAACTTAATTCACGCTAAAACAGAGTCATCTTAATTCTATTGCTATTCATGTTCTTGCATCTGCGTGGTTTATTTGCTTTTACTTGTACTTTTTTGTTGGCTCCTGATCTAACCATAAGCAACTGTAGATTCGTGACATGACCATAACTATATGTCAAGAATTCAACTCCACACGTCATAGATGTATCCAACCTTCTCTTACTTATTCAAGCATGAGCACTTCAAACTCTTAGCATCCCGACAAGAAATATGTTCCACAAAGACAGACACAAACACGGAGAAGGGCGAAACAATGCGGTGATTCTCTGTCTGATCTTTTTCGGAGTTGTTAGGGTCAATAATAATCTTGCTACTAACAATAAAGCAATATTAATAATTTCTGCATCATACGTTTCGATGCTGACCTTTTTTTTTAATATTGCCTAGAAACAAGTTAATGCAACTGAAACCATCCAATAGAAAATTTTATTTTATTATTATTTTTTTTTATTGGTAAGATTAACATTCTTAACATTCTTAGCATTTCTTACTTTTGTTCAATTTCCCCAGATTTCACTTTTTTTTTTTTTTATTTTTTTCACAAAACAATCAAAATGGCCAAAAAGCTTAATGTTTAAAATTCGCCCAGATAAGCTTAAACGCCAACAATACCACCTTAAGCCAGATCAATGCATACAACCATAATTCCAAACCAAGGGGGAGAGAGGGGAGGAGGAAGAAGACGAAGAAGAACAAGGGAGTACAAGAGAAAATGTCACACAAATTATGGAACAACCGAAGACTCCCTTTCCGACTCACTTGAAATTGTAAGGAGATCGAAGGCGAGAATCGTGACAAAAATAAAACTCCGAGGAACAATAGCAATCCCGTGGCGTACGTGCGTGCACCTAACCGGTATACATTATGTATGGTGGATATGATATCTGTAGAGCAGTTAAAAAAGTGGGAAAAAAGGGGAGAGCAAAAAAAAGAGTGATAGAACAAGATTCTCGATCATTTGGTTATCCGTTTATAATCTATCAATTATCGATTATCGATTATCGATTCAGTCAGTCAGACCTCTCCATCTACAAAAATTACAACCTGGATCGAATGAAGTAAAACGAAAAAAAACCGAAAAAACCGAAAAAAAAAACGTAAAAAAAAGGGAAAAATGTGGGGCAACAGATCTTCAGTTGTAAAAAATGATCAATATCGGTTGACCCCCTTATATTCTTAATATCCTTATAATATCCGTCTCTGCTTATTGGATTTCCTGGGGTCTATATTTGTGTCCGTGTGGGTGTCTGTGTGTGTGTGATTTTAGTATTAAAAAAAAAGAAGGGGAAAAAATAATAATAAGGGCCAACAAAAAATAATAATGAGGCAAGGGATAGAAACTGGGATCGGCTATATCGTTGGATTTCCGGCGGCAAATGATTCCGCTTGCTTAATATCACATATGCTATTAGGCAATCTTACTTACAAGAGCAAGAAAAACGTTTGTGATAATGAAAGAAAACCTCCTTAATAATAACACCAAGTTTTTTTTTTTCATTTCTTTCTTTTCTTTCTTTGCTTACCATTTTGTGCTTTGTGTTTTTGTTGGGAAAATTAAAAAAAAAAATTTACTTATTCAGGAAATGGCAATAAAAAATGTCTGATAAATACTCCGAAGAATTACAAGGTTGTATTTGAGTTAATTAAGTTATGTTGAGTAGTTTTTTTTTTATTTTTGTGTTCGTTTAATTTAAATTTAAAGAATTATGTATATGGATTGTAAATCTGGGGAAGAACAATACACAATAAAAGAAAATAAAACTATTACATAACTTCAAGATCTACCAATCAACCTAGCTCATCCCGTTAATCACAAATCACAAATCACAAAACGTGAGTGCCACAATACTACAAATACTTACAAATACAACAATTCCTACCGATAATTATAATCACTGGGGGGGAGAAAACAATGGAGAACTACATGAACAACAAAAGTATACAATTTACCAACAAGAAGAAACACTTTCTAAGCTTCATTTTCCACTTCTCTCTCTTTCAATTTCCCTATCAATAACAACGCATAAAAACAATACAAATACTTTGTTGCCTTGTTCTTCTCTTTTTTTTTCTTTAAGGGCGCTGTTTCAACTGTATTTGTCTTAGGGTCATCCATATTGTTGTCTTTCAATACTTCCCCCTAATCATTACCTTTGTTGGGAATTGAACTCCGAAAACATATATATATAAAAACTCTAATCTTAATCTTAATCTTAACCCTGGGTGCCTCAGACACTTTTTTTTTTATACTTTTCTCCTTTTTTCCGTTTGATTTTTCCTTCAATTATCCGGAATTAATTAACCGTTTTTTATTTTTTCATGTCTCACGGTTTTTTTGTTCCAAATATCAAACCAATTTCCCTTAAAAAAAAAAAGAAAGAAATACACATCCACAACATAGTCAAAAATCCCTCTCCCCTCGCACACAAGCCTCCTCTAAATTTACAAAATAAATGAGCTATTCCCTTCTAGCTAAATGGATTATTCACTTTTATAGAAGAAACTAAAATAAAAGATATCTATTTGATATATGTAAGATTTGAAAATAGGAAAAAAAAAATAAATGGACGAGATAAGAGTCGAACTCATGACCTTTCCCATGCTAAGGGAACGCGCTACCAACTACGCCACACGCCCATTTTGTTGAAATTTTAAAAAGTATACTAACCCGTGAAGTGATGTCAGTTAGTAACAGACCGCAAAACAATATAGCATCGGTTAACGTTCGTTTTTTTTTTTTTTTTTTTTTGATAAATTAAAAACCAAGCTACCAGCCGAACCGATGTACAACCAATGTGCCAGTTTAAGAGAAATAGCAATCACTAAAGTGGCTAAACACGAAGCTCATAATGTGGTTATGGAAGCAATAGATGAATATGTGAACCATGAAAATGAAATCAACAGAAAGAAAACAAAATCTCTAAAAGATATTGAAAATGCTGTGAATGGGTTACCACAATTTGCGACAAAAATACCCTGAATACTACGACTTGATACGTGAAGTCGCCCATATAGTCAAAGGTTATCAAGACACTGGTTTGGCTGATTTGATGATCAGAATAATTCTCAAGAAATATGAAGAGGATGCCCAATCATTATCACCGGAAATTTTCTGGGATTTAGTAGTTAAAGAACATCGTGTTTACATTATCGGTAATAAGCCAATAATGTCAACTGCAGATGCACAAATTAAGAAATCATCGACTACTGGAGACAAAAAAGCTAAATCAGATGATGAGAAATACGATAATATTCTCAAAACCATGAGAAAGGTCCAAAAATACTGCGCTACAAAGAAAACTTGCACTAACTGTCTTGAACAAGGGCACTCCATTGGTAAATGTTCACTTGAGGGTGGTATTGGTTATCTCTTAGATAGAAAAAGATTCCTTAGTAGAAGAGAACAATTGAATAAACGACTGCCCGATTACCAAGGTGACGACTTACGTCTCGAAATCTCTACTGAACTTAATGAATTCTATGTGGATTCGGGAGCCGACATTACTATCACGAACCAAATTGCTAACATGCGTGATTATCAAAAGCTAGAAACGTCAATCTACGCAGTCGATGCCGGTAATCACCGTCATCAAATCATAGGTTCAGGTAAGCTCAATATCGATGGCGTTGATATTACGGCCTTTTTCTCACCTACGTTGAATGTCCAACTATTAAGTGTCAAAAATATTCTAGAACATGCAGAAGAAGTCATATTCAAGAACGATGGAAACATCAACATGAAGCGTAATGGCAAAGTCACTAATGTTGGCAAATTACAAACAAAATGGAACACCAAATTGAGATATGTTGGCCTACAAAATAAATCATACAAAACGGGTTATCACATTCATGAGATATTCAATCATCGAAACGTTGATACAATACGACAAATGTGTAATTATTTGAAAGTACCATACAACAGATTAAAGATTGTCCAATATGCCTATACACACATCTTCGCAGAAAACCCCACAACCAATCAATAACTGTTCCAGCTACACAGAAATTGTTCCGTGTATGATTAGATATGGTCCAGATTGCTGCAATAGTAACTGATGAGTTCTCCAACTATACTTTCAATCCAACGGCAAGTCTGAACGAACCATTGGAACAGTGATATCTGATACACGATCCAACCTTGGTAGATTCTTCTTATCCAGCGATGTTCACCTACTTGAACAACTATCCACCTATGCGATTCAATATACCCTTTACATTAAGAATCGTCCATTGATAACAATGGCGTTGTGCTAGATGTCAATGGGACAGGAAATAAAACACAGTTCTCCAAGCACGTGGATGTTAAACACAAGCATGTTAATGAGAAAGTTGAAGAAAATGAGATAAGAGTCACATATATTCCTACAGGCGAGAATACTGCAGATATTATGACTAAAGGCGCGAAAAATTGTTTTTTGATAACAACTATCATATTCGAGTGCTCAAAGTATGAGTTAGAATCATCAAACTCTAGAGACAGTGTTTGATGATTCGGAGGCGTGTTGGCAAAGAATAGATGAGTCGTGCTATTTTGTTAACATGTTGTGGTTCACGCACGTAATGGAAATTTATCTTTGCATTAAGAGAAGAAAAATTTTCACCGTCAGTAAACTTATAGTTTTATATCTTTTTCTCTTCTGTAGGCCTTGAATAGTTTTTCTATCCTGAATAAAGAATCTATCAAATATTTAATTTCGTGTTGAATTTTCACAGTTTTTAAAGGTCAACTTTTTTTATTTTACACGAGGGATGCTAATTCACAATTTTGACGGGTCAACCAAAATCAAAAAAATAATTTGTAATAGGAAGAAGGAAAATGGAAATAAAATAATCGAATGAATCTTCCCTGCTGACTCTTTCTACTCCTCTTTTCCTCTTTGGAATTGTGTTTTCGGGTGGGAAAAGTCACCGTCACTACAATCATCAAGGTTAGTATTGGTGTGAACGAAAATTTTTTTTTTTTAGTATTGATAACGAACGTTATTACATCATAAGAATTGCCATTAGATACACACTTTGATAATCGATAATCAATAATGGTTATCTCACAGTTATTCATCTTCATCCCTTTTACCCCACCATTGAATGAGAAAAAGAAGAAGAAAAGAAGAATGAACCACATGAAATTACAAAGTTTTCAACTCATTGAATCCACAATTTTTTAGTTTTTCAATTTATTTTCCTATTTGAATCCCGTATTCGATAATAATACTTTTTTTTTTTTCCCATTGCCTCCTTCTCCTCCTGTGCCGCCATGTTTTTCAACCAACACAACTTAAAAAAATCTTGGCCAGTAACAATAGTTGTAATAGTTATCATAGAGTAAGAGTTGCGAAATATACCGCAAAAAAAAAAGCGTCCAGAGTCCCATGACACAAA
The DNA here is from genome assembly GCA_030572435.1 of Candida labiduridarum. Taxonomy (NCBI): domain Eukaryota; kingdom Fungi; phylum Ascomycota; class Pichiomycetes; order Serinales; family Debaryomycetaceae; genus Candida; species Candida labiduridarum. Next base: position 89,525 of record JAJLZW010000005.1, read on the forward strand.
AACCAAAATCAAAGAATCGAAGCCACAGTTCGCACCATTGGAATCGTTTTATGTATGTGTGAAGCCGCAACTAAACAACTTTAACGGGTTGTTTATACGTCAACCACAATTATTCATAGCCGAAATGTTACTTGTTTTTTTCTAGTTAGTACATCGGATTTGATTTGTGTGTTTCAAAAACCGACCCGAACCTAAGTAGACCCCAGCACAGCCGTTTTCTGGTTCATTTTGTGTAGATTAGCATCTTGAAATATATATACATGCACCTTGACCGTTACTTTCCCACGAAAACCGTTTTTTGGCTTCTGCATTTAATTTGCAATATCAATAACCACATATTTTTTTTCAGTTTTTGATTACCAACAATCATGTCAGATACAGACACACCAGTTAAGTTATTAACTCAAGGAGCAGGTTATGGGGTATTAGTAGGGGTCGGATCCGTGTTTGCTATTGGGATGATCATAACCACCATCTTGTTGCAAAAATACTTACATGAAAATGCCAGAACTACAGAAACTTTTTCTGTTGCAAATAGATCGGTGGGTACTTTCCTTTCAGCGTCAGCAGTGTATTCATCTTGGCTGTGGGCCACAGAATTTGTCATGTCAAATAGTCAGGTGTATAACTATGGTATCCAAGCTGCATATTATTTCGGTGCTGGGTTAGCAGTGCAAATTGCCGTGATGTCAATGGTGGGTATACATGCTAAAAAGAAAATTCCTACTGCTCATACTAGTTTGGAAGTTGTTGAAGCTAGATATGGTGCTACTGCTCATGTATTATACTTGATTTTGGCATTGATTTGTAACATTACTTCCAGTTCTGCCATGGTTTTAACCGTAGCTTCTTTGATTTCTATTATTGCTGGTAATTTACATATTGTTGCTTCTACTATGTTGATCCCATTTGGTGTGTTGTTATACACCGTTGTTGGTGGCTTAAAAGCAACCTTTTTAACTGATTTTGTTCATACTACTATTTTGCTTATCATCTTGTGTTATTTAAACACTGCAGTTTTAACATCAGATCAAGTTGGTGGATTGAATGGATTATGGGATAGATTGGTTGCAGCTGCTTCTACTAAATATGTTGAAGGTAACTATGAAGGTTCCATCATTACTGGTAAATCCCAAGGTGCAGTTATTTTCGGATTGGTTTTAACTGCTGGTAATTTTGGATTAACCGTTATGGATTCGGCATTTTGGCAAAAGACATTTTCAGCTTCCCCAAGAGCTACTGTTCCAGCTTATTTACTTACTGCCTTTTTTATTTTTTCAAATGTTTGGCCAATTGGTACTATTGCTGGTGGGGCCCTGCATTTCTTGGAAAATGATCCTTCTTTCCCAACTTATCCCAGAAAAATGACCAGTTATGAAGTTGCTTCTGGGTATGTCTTGCCATATGTTTTGAAAGCCACTTTAGGTGATGGTGCCGTGGGAGCTTTACTTTTGGTTATTTATTTAGCCGTTACTTCTACCCTTTCTGCACAAATGGTTTCCGTTTCCTCTATTCTTTCATTTGATATTTACAAGAAATATTTCAACCCAAAAGCCAAAAATAAGTCTATGATTCGTGTGGCTCATATTGGTTGTGTTTTCTTTGGATTTGGTATTGCTGGATTCTGTATTATGTTGCATTATGTTGGGGTCAACATGACATGGTACACATATTTCTATCCAATTATCATTTGCCCTGGTGTTATTCCGTTACTTTTCACCATTACTTGGGATAGACAAACTTTCTGGGCAGCTTTCTTCTCACCATTGATCGGTTTAGGAGCTGCTATTGCTGTTTGGCTTTCTACTGCTTATCACTATTATGGTGAAATTAATATCGATACTTTAGGAGGTCAATTACCAGCATTATGGGGTTCTCTAACTGCGTTGTTATTACCTGGTGTTGCTAGTATAATCATTTCCTTGGCCAAACCAGAGAAGTTTGACTGGAATGAATTACAAAAACTCGATTTAAGAATCAAAGATGACGATGATGAAAGTTCCCAAACACCATCTATTGAGCAAGTTACTGAAAAGCAAGAAGAAGACATTGATGTGAAAGTTAAAGTTAATGATTCTGAGCAATCTTCTCAAGGTGCCACAGGAGAAGGATCTGAAGATCAAATTGGTCCAAAACAACCACAACAATTAACTGCAAAAGAATTAGATTTCTGGATTAAAGTAGCTACTGGATCTGCTATTTTCATATTGTTAATTACTTGGGTTATTTGGCCAATGTCGTTATATAGAAATTGGATCTTTAGTGCTTCTTATTTCAAAGGTTATGTTACTGTTTCTTTGATTTGGTTATACACTACATTGATAGTAATTGGATTTGTTCCATTCTATACTGGTCGACATTCAATGGCTAAAGTATTCAGAGGGTTATACAACGATTATATAAAGAAGAAGAAGTAAGCTGTATTGTAGTTATAGTTCTACGTTTGACTTTTTAATATAGTTTTATTTATTTTATGATAATTCGCCTGCTTTGCGTTCGTCCGAAATGTGGGGTGACAAAAAAAACAGATAGGGCCACAATGAAACCATAATCGGTTGTAAAAAAAATTTTCGCTCGTTATCTCTCGCTCTCCGTTTGCCTCTCTGTGATTCTTCCAGAATGTGAAGTTTTTTTTTTTTGTCTTCGATTGTATCACTGCTATCTAAGACAAAACAATTCACCATCTTAACCATGCTAAGACACAATGGTTCTAAATGTCTAACGGCAGTTAGATTCAACTCATATATGCAACCCATAACGCAATATTCGTATATTCAAGAATACTTATCAGATTCAAGTAAAGAAGAAATAGCAAAATATCTCAAAAATCTAGGACCTTTCCCTACATATTCCAATATCCTTAATCCGCAACATTTTTATCAAAATGCCGTTTTATTAGAGTATCTGAAACGAGATCCCCATCCGGTTTCATTACGACAATTAGCTGGGTATGGGAGCACTTTAACAAGACAGAAAATCATCAATTCTGCAAATTTCGTTCGAATTGAATTGCCTATTCGTTTAGCATTGAGAATTCGTGATTTACAAACGTTACCATTTGGGGTAGTGAATAATTTCCATATGGCTCAGATTTATGAAAGTTATTATCATCTGTTTAATGCATTTAGAAAAATTCCTAAGATTCATACCATTGAAGAAAACAACAAATTCTGTAGTAATTTATCTACCATTTTGGATGACCATGTTTTCAATTTATCTCATTTGATGATGGGAGCATTGGAAGTTGCCATTGCTGAAAGTTTACCACAAAAAGAATTGGATAATTTCATGAGTACAATGTTACGATCCAGAATCAGTAGAAGAGTTATTGTTGAAGAACATTTATCATTATCCAATAATTATAATCAAAAACCATATGCCAAGAAACCTCCTCATTTTTTGGGAGAAATTTTCCATGATTGTAAAGCTGCAGACCATTTAAAGATCGTGGTGGAGATGGTGAAACATTCCATGAAATCAAGTTATCCTGAAATAGAAAGAATGCCAGATTTGGAAATCGAAGGAGATTTAAATACTCATTTCCCATTCATGGTACCCCATTTACAATATATGTTTCATGAAATTCTTCGGAACTCATTTGAAGCAACCATAAGTACCCATTCAACCAAAACTTCCAAATTATTACCTCCTGTTAAAGTTACCATAGTGGATCTGAAGAAACATGTTTTGTTCAGAATATCTGATCAAGGAGGTGGTATAAATCATGATAAATTAAACTCAATATGGTCGTTTGGTAAAAACCCCAACTTGGCAAGAAAGAGTTTGGCCAATTTCCATCGTATACCTGGATTACAATTGTATTCAAATTTGAAAGTTACTGCTGGTGGTTCATCCATAGTTACCCCACAAGCTCAACAAATTCTTCAAAATACAAGTCTTTCCGATAGTACTGGTAAAAACAAAAACAACCACAATAACAACGATGAAGCCGATAGTACCAAGAAGAAATCAACGTTGGAAGAATTGATGGGTAGACCTCATCATTATCATTTGGGTATGGGATTACCCATGTGTTCAGTATACGCTGATTATTGGAACGGTTATTTGACCATGAATTCTTTGGAAGGATACGGAAGTGATACATCATTGACATTGAGTAAGTTGGGTTATCACAGTAATATCATTCAATTAGATAGGGCATAGTTGATATGTATATATATATATATATATATTCTAGTATTTTTTTTTTTGGTCCCTGTACATCATACTATATTCTTCACAATATGCGTGCAAAAAGTTACAAAAATGACAAACAGAAAACGAGGAGGTAGTGTACATTTGCATATTGTTTTTTTCCTTGTCAGTTTAAAGCCAGTGCCTAATAAAATTAATTTACCTGGCCATAGTTAAGAAGAAAATAAAAGAAAGTGCGAACAGATTACAACACACCTTGAACAAACCAACAACCTTCAATCCAACAACAATCTTCCCACACAAATTTTTTTTCTTTATATAGCCATCTACCAATACATACACACATTACAAAAAAAAAACTTTGCAACCATTCAATCCACCCCTCTAGATGACACAACCAAATAGCAACATCTCCATATCATCCTTGCTAGATTCAGGGCCTTCTTCTGCTTCATCCACATCATATCACCATCAGCATCAAGAACCGCAGCAACAAGGATCGCCGCTGAAGACATCATCTACGACGAATGCAAATAGAAATGGATCAAAGGGAAATCAACGCTCGGCACCAATACTGGAAATGGTCTCGAAGTATAAGACATCATTCAATCTAACCGTCGACGATCCAGAAATTATTGTCATTAGTGATACTCCAACACCTACAATTTCAAGAAAAAACTCCCCTGGCGTTGGTCAATCGTCTTCATCATCGTCATCTATATCCAAATCGAAATCATCAACTTCACAGCAACAGCGACAAGCACAACAACAACCACGGCCACAACAGACACAAGCAAATAGAGCCAAGAAAGAGAATATTATCAATACTCCAAATTCAGCAACTGCAGGATATATAAGTGACAAAGTTAAGAAATTTCAAACCAATTTTCAATTGAATCCAATTAATACATCACCAAGTAAAACATCCATTAATTCAATTATAAATCTCGACGACGATACAACGGGGCAACCACTGCCACCACCTCAACCACAATCACAAGCACCAACCTCTACTAACCAAACTCTATCCCCTACCGCTGGTTCAACAGCCACTAATGGAACTAAAAGAAAGAGAACACTAAAAATGTTTGATGTAAAGAAACGTCGATCTGGTTCACCAGGTTCGAAAACTTCAAGCGAATCTCCAAAACAACATTCTACGAAAGTGCCTACAACTACAACCAATGCCAATGTGCAATCAATTGCAGCAGCTCCAATTCTAGCTAAGAATCCAACTACTACTACTACAACAACAACGACTACAACTCAGCCCCAGAAATCTTCACCACAGACAAAAGCTACTGCTGCGAGAGCGATATCTAAATCAGCCCTTGGAGCAAAATCACAATCTCAATCGCTTCAAAAATCACCAGCTATAGACAAAAAGACAACAAGTACAACTGCAACGACAGCGACACCAGGTACGACCGCTTTTTCTCTCATTCCTTCATCATCGTCAACAGGTGTATCAATTAACACGGAGAGAAACGATCCCGTTATACCTGTTAAAGTGTCTCGTCCAACAGTGATAGATTTATTAAATGTTGATGACGATGAAGGAGAAGATATCACTAAAGAAGACGGACAAGCTTCTGTTAAGGATGACAAATCACCAGATAAATCAAAAGATAAAGAGAAGGAAAAGGAAAAGGAAAAAGAGAAAGAAGCTCCAATAATTGCATTAGATATCCCATTATTGAATTCCAAGAATCCACAACCCGGTGGTAAGGCAGAAGTAATCATAAACGTATTAAAATTAGCTGAAGAAAAATATGGATGGGGTATAATGCATCCAAATTCGAAAAATGCCCTTGATATAATGGATGATATGATTGATGACGATGATGAGGATGATAATGATGAAGATGAAGATATCATCGAAGTTCCAAATCATTCAGTATCGTCAACATCAGCACAAAATCAACAACAATCAAATACTGATATTGCTAGTAGTAGTGGTGGTAGTGGTACTGGAGTCGGAAGTACTGGTAAGGAATCTACACAATTAAATCTGAAAGGCAAAGAATTAACTGAAGAACAATTATATCGACAACATGAAGTTAAAATGATCAGAAAAGTTGGGAAATATGATTTTGAAGATCCATTTATCGATGATGAGGAATTACAAATTGAAGAAGATATTTCATCTACCAAGGAAGGATTTTTCGTATATTGGGGTCCATTAGTTGATGAAAAAACTGTCACTAAAATCAAGAAAAAGAGATAGCTATGAACTAGTAATTACTAGAATGTAATTATATATGAATAGATATATATATGTATGTATACATATGTACATATGAGTAGTATATTATTACAAACGTATACACATTGACAATTATTCTTTAAATCTTTCAATTGCAAGTTGTAACATATCAGCAGCATTTATTTCAAATTGATTCTTACTTGTCTTTTGAATCTTTTTAATTTTAACTTCAATAGGTAATAAACTTTCAGTTTTAATCTTATCAATATTTGATTTGATTAATTTATCATTCTTGATTGAAATTAATAAATTCAATAATGAAGCCATGGTTGATAGTTTATTTGGATCGATTGAATATTCAACCTCATCTTGATCTTGATCTTCTTCACCCTCTGCTTCTGTTTCCAAGAATGTTTCTGATTCTGAGAATTCAATAATTTCTAATAAATCATCCAATTTTTCATTCGTTAATGCATATGAATATCTTGATGTTGTTGTACTAGTAGTGGTTGTAGTTCCACGTGGTGGTAATGGAGGATTATCAGTTTTACCATTTGAATCATTTGATATTTTTAATTTTTCTAATTCCAAAGAATCCACTTCAACATTTGAATTACTTGAATTCAATAATAATTCTTTATAAACCCCAACCAATGAAGGTTTAATTGTTTCATATGGACAATTTATTAAAGAATCTTGAATAAACTCATAACCCAATTTAGGACTCAAGATTAAAATTTTAGTCAACAAAGTCAATACCATAAACCTAAATTTTGGTTTCTTATCTGTTGAACTAGACGATGATGATGCTGATATGATTATGAATAATATACATTGTAAAAAAATTGTGAATAAAGGTTTTGGAATTTTTTCAATTTGCAATGATAATGAAGATGAATTGAGTTTGTTTAATTTTTGTTGTTGATATAAAGTAAACCAGATCCAGAATATAACTGAATCAGCAATTCCAAAATTTATAAAATTTGAACTAATCATTTGGGGAACTATTAATCTTAACGTCATGGATAAAACATCAGGTATGGTCATAGTAGGTCTATTGAATTCCTTCTTAGTGGCAATTGAATGAGTAAATAATATTAATTTCCCAATTATGGAATCCTGAATTTCTTTGCTATCATTATTATTCACAATATTTGTATACATGGTTTTTTGATAATCGACTACCAATTTTTCAAATATCAATCCAGTGAGCTCTTCTGAAGATTTAGTTTGATCTAATGGAATAAGTAAATTATGAGAATCAGTTATGAAAGTTTGGAAATTCTTCAACAATTCAATATCAAATGAATACGCCAATTCGACAAATCTGTCAGGTAGATTTGAATCAACTTCATACTTGAAAATAAGTTTTGATGTTGAACTAGATTGTTGTTGTTGTTGTCTTTGCAACCAACTGAAGTGATCCATGGCATAACCTTCTGCCAATCTCATATAAGTTACGTAAATAACATTGGTCACAAACCCAGTCAACAATTTTCTTTGCAAATATTCTTCATCTTTCGTGATCTTGTCAAGATCTTCTTTTGAGACATCAACATTGTCAGGTAATGGAAGATTAATATAATTTCTGGCAAAACTATAAACTCTCTTCAAAACAAAATGATACGTTCCCGTTCCAGCAAACAGACTCTTGTTCAATTTATAAATTAAATTAATAAAAGCTGTCACTGCCATCATTAAAAATCTCGAAGGATATAACGTTTGAATTCTTTTCAAACAAGAATCAATCAATTCAAAAACACAATATACTTTAATTTCATAAAAGTTTTCTTTGGCAGTTGCCAGAGTAATTGCAGCCCCTTCTTCTTCTTGACTATCATTTGGAGAAAATTCAAGGGAACTCAATAATTCACAACATTTTAAAAACAATTCTTTCGGATTCCCATTAATTGCCAAATTTTCAAAAATTTTCAAAATCTTATAAACACAAGGTGAAGACCTAATTGGACCTTTAAAGTCATAATCGGATTCAACATATAAAATTACCAATTGCGGTAAATCCCAACCAATTTCATAGGTCAAGTCTTTATCATTGGTTAAAATATCCAATAAATGACCCATCAATTGTTCTTTTTCATCATTGGAATACTTTGTAGGATCATTCAAATATATATCAAGCAAAGTGGAATATGATAAGAAATCCTTGGATTCTTTTGCATCCCTTGCTCCATGTTCAAGGTTTTCCAAAATTTTATCAAATTGAAAAGGCTCAATAGTTGATTCACTGGTTTCAGAATTATCAGTCTCTGACATTGTCTATAGCAAAAAAAAATAATGAAATGACGCGGGAATAGAAACAGCGGATGAATATATTAGGAAGAAAGTTGAAGATGAAGTTCAACGTGTGTTGGTGGAAAAGCTGGTGGTCGTATTTTTTTTTTTCTTTCGGTTGCATTGGAGAGTATTTTTTAGGGCGTAGAACGTTTTACTGCGTGGTTCGAAGTAATACAAACCGAGGGGGTAAAGAAATTCAAGGAGAAATCAACCATCCGTATCTGAAACAACAACACAAATGTCGAGAATAATCCAATCAGAGGATGACGATTCATCTTCTTCGTTATCATCATCACCTTCACATTCATTTCTACTGAATGAACAACTACCACAAACTAAAGTCCCATTATCTACTTCCATAATACTAGAAAAGAAATTGCCTTCTAAACAACAGCAAAAACAACAAGACTCATGCCCACAGCAACCAGAAGCACGACCATCTACCATTCCAAATGACTCGAAGGTCATGATACGGTTTGTGCCTATAGGTTCAACGCCTTCCATACAACCGAGGGTGTTCAAAATATCATCAGGTCAAACAATATCTACTTTGAATAAGTTTCTATGTAAGAAATTAAAGCACAAAGGACTATTGCATTTATATATCCAAAATAGTTTTATGCCTTTGCCAGATGAACAAATTGGATCACTTTTCCATCTATTTAAGACGAATAATGAGTTGATTATAAGTTATTGCAATACAATTGCATTTGGATGAATAAACTAATATAAATATGTATAGATTTTTTTATATTTAATACAACATGTGAGAGAAAGTGAGAGGTAAAGAATCCTTCATTCATATTGATCAACTCAAAACAGAAGAAGAATTTTGGTATCTAAATATTACATAGTACATATAAAAAAGAACAAACGGACTTTTGATTTAATGCACCAACCAGTAATAAAAACAGCATCAAATAATAAGATATAAAAAAAAATTGGAAAAAATCAGATAACGGCTGGAGGAAGAATGGTAAATAGATTGCATGAGTACTTCTACTCTGCCTAGTAGAAGACGAATTTAGCGTTACCAGAGTTAACAGTAACAGTACAACCGTCAGAACCAGAACCATTGTATTGACCATTTTCGTATTTACAATCACCATTAACGTCATCACCAACAATTTTAATGTTATAGTTTGGTTGTTCTGTGTTGTTTGGATTTGGAATCAAAGACAAGTAAGTCTTACCACCAGTAGTACCGGAACCTAAGACAACTGGAGCCCAGTTACCGACACCAGAACCTTCGGTACCCCAGATACAACCGTCTTCAATAGAAACACCAGCATTGTTAACATAGTATTGAGCAGAAGTCTTACCACCTCTCCAAGTGAAGTAGGTGTCACCATCAACAACAGAAACTGGAGCGTTGCTGCCGCTTTCTAACAAGGTTGGGATGTTCATGTTTTCAGAACCTGGGTAATCAGTTCTACAGATAGCAACATCCTGAGAAATTTGAGAAACAAATTGAGCATTGTTTTGACCCCATTCACACAAGTAATCGTTATCGGTGTTACTTCTGTACAATTTACCGTTGTTACAGTACAAACCACCAACGGAAATACCAGAAGCTGGTTGTGCGGATGGCCATTGGGTCTTGGACATACCAGCTTGACAAGCATAAGAACAGTAGTAACCATCTTGACAGTTGGAAGAAGTGTCACCATTTTCATTCATGATAGTGGTCCAACCACCGTTTAAACCGGAGATCCAATCGACGGCAATGACACCTTGACCAGTTGGGACGGAACTACAATCGTAAACACCATCTTCGAATTTGGTTGATGGGTTAACAAAGCTTTGCAAATCACCCAAGATACCACCAACAGCACTGGAGACAGCAGAAGCGACAGAATTGGCAACATCACTGCCTGAACCAGATGATGAGGAGGAAGAAGAAGCTTGGGTGGATTGAGCGTTGGAAGCAGCTTGGGAAGTGGTTTCTGCTTGGGTAGTGGCAGCAGCAGCAGCAGCGGTGGCAGTACCAGTGAGTTCGTTACCATTAGAGTCGACGTAGACGACCTTAGTAACAACGGCTCTCTTGATGTTTTGACGAGCGTGGTGGTGATGTTGATGTTGTAAAGGAGTTGCCAAGGCAGCTGATAAAACAGTCAATAAAGTTAAGTATTTCATAGTGAATGATAAGTGGTAGAATTATCTAATAATAGTAATAGTTGTAGTTATTTAATAAAAGGAGTGGATAACGTTGAATGACAAACTATCTGAATATTTGATTAAAGAAAGACAATAGTTGGGTGTTGGTAGATAATTAACGAATGTAGTTGTGATGTTAAAAAAAAGAGAGAGTTCTATACAATAAGGAATGAAACGAAAGTGAGATATTAGTTGATTTTTATAAATTAATGAAATTGCAGATGTGTGTATTGCAAAGCCAAGACACCAGGAGAAAAATTTTTTTTACTCAACCGAACAATAGCGACACTTACCCACTCACTCTCTCTCAGGCAAATGTTGCTTTTTATCGTTGGTTTGTGTAACGGGCCATTTTGTGGTTGATAGGTAATATTAAATTAATTACCCTTCCTGCATTTACAGCCTACATCTGAAATAGTTACACAAACGACCAAATCAAGTTAAATGCGGCACAAAATTACCACTTTGGGAAAGATTTGCAGATCTAGACTTACCCTATTTTTCTCATTCGATTGAAAATGTAAACAGTTTGATGCATCAACAGCAAAACAAAAAAAAAAGACAAAGTAGTGCACAGTTTCACATCCAACCAACCAAACAACACACTAACAACAATCCCAGCATCGAAAGCAACTATTCCGTTGTTTTGCCCCCATAGGGTAAAATTCCCTCGTACAGAGCCTCGGCAGTAGTATGGCGTGGCATCTTCACTTTTTTTTTATTGCGAGGAAGGAAGAAAGTTCCAACCTTAAATTGTAATTATCTGCAGTGTTCATGCGATTGGTGGTAGCCAGAGCCAGAGCGAGAGCGAGAGGGTGCCTGTGTTTGTGCCTGTGTGAAAGGACCAAACTTTACCTGTAATACAATAATAATAATAGTGTTTTGGGCGGCTTCCTTTCGGATGTTTCCCCTATAATCCAAGAAAAATATAAAATGTTAAATAGGGTTTGAATTTAAGTTAATTAGTTAATTACCTACTTACAAGAGATCTAGGCCTCCCTTATAGTACTATATACCCAAATAACAGTTCTCCATGTTCTGTTGGTCACATATAAAGTGTATTTATGAAAAATTTTCTTCTTTCATGGTTGGTGCTAATGTTCTCGTTAGGGTTAAGGTGTCGTGTAGTTGAAGAGTGATTTTCGTAGTAACTAAAGTCGTGTATTTAGTACGAGAACGATTTTGGTAAAAATAAATTCTCGGCAGCCGTTAGTAAAAAGTTACTTCTGTTTGGGTGTTTTGTGAAACTTGCGGTAAATTGGGGTGTGTGTGTGCCACTTATTATACCTTTTTTTTTCATTTGTAGAAAAAAAGGTCGTGTACATACGCAGATAGTGTACCACTCAATAAAATTTATATGCGGAATTGAACAATGCGATGGTTTTTTTAATTCTTTACGCCCTTTGGTTGGAAAGTACAACGAGGGCTACTACGGACTTTTATTTAAAGGGCATGTTGATGTATGTATTTGACATGTTTCAATCCTTGAATCAACAAGGGGAAGAAGAGCGATACATCATACTGCGTCAACTAATCCCTTTGCCGTTTTCCCGGTTCATTTCTTTAATCTCACATGCGCTTGGTAATCGTCCGCTTGTATTACATTGCATTGTCTTCTAATTTATTTTATTTGAATTTTCTTTTGCCGTTCAAAAAATGTCGAATGGTTCTATCTGATCCAATGTGATAGGTCGCATATTCCTAACCATTCCAATTAGTTATTGGGCAGGTTAATTGGTCATACATTTAATATTATACGAACCGCATTTTTACTTCTATTTTCATTATTGAATATTTCCATTGTTGCAATTAATTGGAACTGTCCCACCAATGATTGCTTTTTCGTTTTGTTTTTTTGCTATTGACAATAGGAAAAAGAAACAGGAGAAAGCAAGGGGGAATCAGCGTAATAGTTCAGTCGCGTGTCACTTTTATTTGTCTACTCTACACCGGTAGTTGAGGGCATATCCGGAACAATTTCAATATGCAACAAACAACGAACGGCATTAAATTGCTTACAAACTTCGAAATTGAGAAAACAAATGTGAATTCCCTGATAGCGATATTAGTTATCCGCTTAATGATTCTACAGGTAATGTAAAATGGAGATAGAGTTTGTGATTGGGGTAAAATAATTTGAAATCTAGATTCAATACACATAGACTTGCATTCACACATAAATCTAGTGTTAAAACCTAGAACACTATAAAAGCCTTCCGGTCTCTGTGTTGAATATATAATAGAAGTTCAATTGTGAAACATATCACATAGACTTTCATGCACACTATTAAAAAAAAAAAAATCTGTCTTGTGATTTTGTGTAGTGTTCAATTAGTAAACCCAATTTGGACATTTAATTAATGAGTTTTTTCTTGGGAGTCAAAAAAGAGTTTTGTGCTGGAATGGCGATGTGATTGAATTCTAGCTCCTGTTCTAATTCCAGGTCCGCTTCTAACATGTAGTTCCTTTTTTTTTTGGTTATAATTTAGCCATAGATATAATAAATCAATTTTTATTAGCAGCACCTAATTTAATTAAATAATATCCTCTAAATTAATCCAATAAGCGATCTATATGCAAGATGTGCATATACATCAGGCCCATGACAAAACCACTATAACCCATAATAAAAAAAAGAAACTAGAAATATGAAACAACAAGTATTTAGATCATAAATTGAATAAACTATGTGCCATGGTAAGGACATGTACCGGAAAGAAAAAATTTTCACCTTTTGGTTTGTGTGACATGCACCATTTTTTGGTACAGACACACCTCCTTAAATTGCTGCTCTATTTGCTAGTGTTGATCATTAAACTGTCGATTCTCCTAATTCCGAACCCTGTTTCACACAACAAAGGAGGATAACTGGTTATTCTGTAAATCCTTTGATCTGCAAATCTGTAAATCTGTGCAATTCTTGTAGCAAAGAGACAAGAAATCACGTCATCACAGACTGAAAATCATATACTTAAATTAGACGAAGGCAAAGGCAATAACATACATACTCAACGATCTAATTCAGCATGTTTCTGCCCACTTTCTCTCCAGTAATTAAACAATCAGATTTACAGGATTTTTGTTTTTTGCTAAATGCTTTTGTTGTAGGATCCCGTTGTTTTTCATTCCGATTTGATACGTCATTTTTTCATATTCTGTTAAATTTTTTTTTTTTTTTTTTGCAAAATAGCAATTGCTACATATCGCCTTTTCCGATTTGCTTTTACGAGATGTTTAATAATTTCTTTTTCTTCCAATTTTCATTTCCACTTGATTTTGATTTTGATTTTGTCAAATTAACTTTCCCTATATTCGGCTCTTTTGGCTGGTTTTTTCTTTCTTTTTCCAAATATTTACAACCTTCAAAGTTTTTCAAGAACGTTATGGTGGTGCAATATTTCGCGACCAATTAACCAGTTGTAAAAAAAGGGCGAACCAAATAGTCAACCAATCATTACGTGAAACAAAATCAACAACATCATCCAAGCAACATGGTTACGCCTCTTCTCTTACGCTTCTAATCTTCGATACCCCTATTCCCCTATTTCATTGCTTTTTCTTTTGCCACTCTAGGCCATCATGAATCATCAATTAAACATGATGGACAATTAATTGCAAAAAGAAATACTGCTCTGTAGTCTTATAACCGATGACATATAATTTTCGTAATAGAGATCGAGAACCGAACCAAAGCTTAACGGAACTTCCAATATCAAAACCCAACCGTTTATTGTCCTTTCAATAGTAATAAATTATTTTTTGCAAGCATAATTCCACATACACATAGCCACAAACAAGTCTATAACCACTGATCTAGATCATTCTCAGTAACAAAACTAAAACAAAAAAAAAGTAATCATTATATATTAGTACAAAACAGAAATAAAAAAATAATACCAATACAACTCACAGATATTTTTTCCTTTCTCTTCGATCAAGTTTTATTCAATCTTCTATTCTTGTCTTTCCAACCATCAAAATCAATCAATGCTTGCATACAACCCCATTCAGTAATTTTATTCTGTAACCAGACCAAATTAACTGGTTTGGTTAAATAATCATTACATCCAGCAGTAAGGGCATTCTTTTTATCAATCGAACTATTAGAACTTGCTGTTAATGCGACAATAATCACAGGGGATCGGAATACTTTACTATCCAATTTTTTCTCATTAGAATCTTCGTTATCATTAGCAAGATCATTCTCGTTGATTTCTTCCTTAGTACTGTTTAATTCATTTTTATCAAATACTCCAATTTTATTTAATTTTTCTAAATGTCGAATTTCTTTAGTTGCCTCAATTCCTGATTTAACTGGTAATTGAATATCCATTAATACTAAATGATATCCACCTTGTTTCCATTTATCAATTGCTTCTTGCCCATTTTTGGCAATGGTATAATGAATCTTTCTCTTTCTTAAAAATGCACCCAAAATTGCTTGGTTAATGGCATTATCTTCAACAACCAATACGGAAATTGATGGTAATACCTTGTCTGTTGTAGAATCACTTGATTTTGGCGCACCAGTAATACTTCCACTTTTATTACTATCACCATTGTTGCTATTAGAAGTAGCATTATTAGCATTATTGTTGAGTTTGGTTAATGGTAATGGGGTTGGCTTATGTTTAGATTTCGTCTTTGAATCATCACGTTGTCCATTAAATCCTGGATCTTCATCGTCATCGTCATCGTCTTCTTGATCATCGTCTTCTTTGCGGCCAAAATTAGCGTTCGATTTATCTTGGTCATCTTGCTCCTCTTCGTCTTCTTCTTGAGGTGCATTCTCAGTAATAGTTGCATTTATACCGCCATCTTCCGATAGCCTTGCCTTGTGGCTGCTACTGTTATTATTGGCTAATGAAAAATTCTTGGGTAGCAATAACACTGCCAGTTGATTATTACCTTGATGTTGTTGCTGTTGTTGATATTGATATTGATATTGGTGTTGGTGCTGATATGGCAGCATCATTTGTGGTTGCAATTGTTGTTGAGGTTGCATCATGAGATTAGAAACAGGAGAATAAACTGGATTGGAGTACGAACGTTTATGAGAAACAGGCGAATTTCTTGATCCCAATGCAGATGGTGAAACTGATCTATCTTTACTAATGCTAGTATTTGGATGTGATGCCCTTGAAACCGGATATACCTTATAATTTGTCATTCCTGAATTATTCGGTTGTAATGGTTGTGGATGTTTAACTCCTTGTGCTCTATTAAAATTATAACCAACCATACTTAGATGTCGTTCTCCCACACCATTAGCAGTATTATAAGGATTATTGTTACTAAGACTATGGGAAGCAGAAACAGGGGTTGGTGGTTGTACTTGTGTGTCTGATGAAAAAGTTGGGGTCTCAACAAGTAATGCTTCAATCATACACATACCATGCGGATAATAATGGTCCAACATATGCCATACATTCTGGTCCGGTTCCAATATTAAACAATTATCATATGGTCGAGTATTATTCACGCTGCTGCTGTTATTCATTCGATTCATGCTCGGAGATACCGGAGTTTTTAAATTTCCCAAATCTATCTTTATGACCAAATCGGCAGCATCGTCAAATCTGCCTATACTATTTGGGTATTTATTGACCACCGCAGATTTCAAATCATCAACTATATCGTTAACGTATGAATATATGGTAGTAGGATTCCCATTAGATTTCTTAACCCAAACTCGTCGTGGTGGGAGATTTGCCGGTATAACCTCGTTATTTGCTGAGTTTAATGACGAACTAGAATATCCATCCGATTTGGTTCCTTTTTTATCAATCTCTATTTTCGGAACTGGGGGATCTGCAATTGTAGTTTTTTTAAATTTGCTCAGAGGTGTAGTGAGTAATGCTGGTGTTGATTGTGACGTGGCTGCCACGGCCGCAGCTGCTGCCGGATTAGACGTGCCCCCTGCTGCTGCTGTTGTTGCTGTTGTTGATGCTGATGATGATGCCATTTGTGGTAATCGTGGTAATTGGGTGAATGAAAGTGATCTCTTACCATACGAAGAAGTATAGTCTGGCGTAAATAGATTATTCATCGAACTAGAATAAGTGGAATGTATGGGTTAAATTTTTTTTATTGTATTGGGTGGGTGGAATTAGCAATACTAATCACATTATTTTTTTTTGTTTGTACTTGGAGGCGGATTTTAAAATTCTACTGTCAGTACACACCGTACTTTGTACACGGTACATTGTGGGAATTTTGTAAAGTCAACACAGACTGTTTAATTTTTTTTTTTTTGTAACAAATTACACTACGCTACTACCATCGTTAACTACTACACACTACACTATGCGACTGAATATGGGCTATACTGTATTGTATGGGGTAAGACATTTTCATACCTTGTATTTCAATAAAACGATCATACTTAACTACACATCAGAGTCATTCCCAATCATCATCTTCGTCATCTTGATCGCCTTTCGTATCCCCACTTTTCGTATCTTCCTTCTTTTTAGATTCTTTCTTGGTAGCAACCGTTTCTTCTTTTTCATCCTCCACCTCGTCTTCCTCATCGTCATCCCAGGTGAAGTCTTCTTCTTCATCTTGATCTTCTTTATTGCCTTCTTTCTTTGAATCATCTTTCTTTGCTAACAATTCCTTTCTTTTCTTTTCTTGTTCTTTCAATTTATCGTCATTCTTGAAATATCTATACCAAAATAAGTTGTAAGAAGTCTTAACCGGCACCAAATCGTTCATAGTTTTGGTTAATGTAGTAGGGTATTTTTCCAATAATCCACTTATTTCTTTAGTCTTATCATCTGCATTAAACTCTTTAATTTCTTTCTCAACATCTAAACTTTCGTCAAGGTAAAATCTTTCAGTGGTATGCAAACTCAACAAATCATTTTCGTATCTAGTAGTACCATAATTAGTATATTGATTCAAGGATGAATTGAACAAGACCTCTTTGTTATCCCCGTCATTTTCTTCATTCTTTGGAGTGCCTGGGGCTACTGATACAATATTGGATAAAAATGACGTAAAATTTCCAAAATATTTACTAGCTTCATTTTCAACAATCTCCAATTTCGAATCCAATAAATCCAATGCTTTATTAGCAGATTTTGTAAAATCATCAAGACTGATTTGTTTTAAATTTTCTTCAATTTTCTTCAAGTTTTCTTGAACATGTAATTCATTGGTTTTTTCATTTAATGATTTTCTAGTATTATTCAATTGTTCAATTAATTTTTGCTTTTGTTCTTCGATTTTGATTTTTTCAACATTCTTAGAAGCGTTGGACCATAATTCTTGAAATTTGGTCTCAACTAATCCATATGCCTTATCAATTTCTAACTCTAATTTCTCAATTGTTTCTTCAGTCTTTACAGTAGCCGCATCGTGTTCAACTGGTGGAGGAGCATCAGTTGGAGTGGATGCACTTTTGGTTTCTGGAGTTTCTTGAGTAGTAACTGGGTCTACGAAATCCATTTCTTCGGGGGTGGAACAAGTGGTGTGGTATATGAATGGTCTGGAGTAGAAGAAATGGGTACACGAAGACGGAGAAAAATAATTGTGTGGTTTTGCTAGATACACG
This sequence comes from Candida labiduridarum, assembly GCA_030572435.1. NCBI lineage: Eukaryota > Fungi > Ascomycota > Pichiomycetes > Serinales > Debaryomycetaceae > Candida > Candida labiduridarum. Next base: position 107,896 of record JAJLZW010000005.1, read on the forward strand.
TATTGTATTTGTGCTGTACGTCTTTTTTTTATGGAATACCGCAGGGGCTTGCTTGGCAGATGGTAAAAAAATACAATATAGATTCAAGTTGCCGTCATTAATGAAAGCATACAATGTATAGACCCTATCGATGATAGTTCATAATAATGTATCTGATTAATTATTGATTGTACAATGTCAAAATTCCGAAGTGTGAATTTGTAGTACTGGACTAGTCCGAATTTGGAAAACGATATGTCTAAGATTTTACTGCGAATTTTCAAAAATTTTTCAACAGCTTACTTCACAATTGAAGTGGTTGTTACAGAATATAATTGCAACCGAGAAGTATTAAAGATCGCGTATAGCGATCCAATAACACTTTTCGCACTATTGTAGGTGAGTATATAGTAGTATGACCGTACCGACTGTACGTAGATTATCGTTACGACTGTATTCCTGTCGAGCTACTATATCATATCTCCAAGAGCTGTATTGAGTATTTGTTGTATAGCTTGTTGCGTAGTTATTCTCTTACTTAGTTCAGTTAATACTTAATTCTTGGTAGGTTCAGTCATTCAGTTAAAATATCGGACAGGGAAATCAAATAGCAATTGTTGCTATCATCCAAAGATGTGCCCGCGTAAACGACTTAGTAAAATATTGCGAGTGTAAGAAAAAACACAGATGTAAGTTCGATCAACAACCAACCGACCACCCGACCACCCAAACCAACCCTTAATTACTCATTTGACTCTTTAACAAAGTATGAGTAAAACCTCGTCTCTCAGGAATTGTCTTGTCTCAATTCAAAATGCCAAATTTAAAGGAGATTCCTTATTGAAAACCCCGTTCGTTTATCCCAATCCCATTTCCGACATTCAAATCTTTCAACCTTCGGCCAATTCCAAATTTGCAACCTGGGCTGTCACTGGGAGTACAAAAACCACCATGCTCAAGATTTTGGCTGGTGAGTATATCCCGAATCCTCCGTTGTCTAGGACTTACCCTTTAATCAATGAATTTTTGTCACAGATACAATTTTTGAATTTTAGAGACACCTCGGGTTTAGATAAAGTACATATGTCAGCAAGATATGAGACATATTCCTATAAGGGGAAATTGGAAATGCTGGATGATGTGAATTCAGCGTATAATTATGTAACGGGTTTATACAACTACAATAGAAATACACAGATCATCTCCACTGAATTTGTCAATATTATATTGAACCACTTGAATTTAACCCATTTACAAGATAAATGGATTTCCAGTTTGAGTAATGGCCAATTGAGAAGAGCAAGAATAGCTAAATCGTTGATGACAAAGCCAAAATTATTACTCATCGATGACCCGTTTTTAGGGTTAGATCCAATCAATACCAAAAGTGTCAGTGATGCGTTGGAAAGTGTTAGCAAAGAGTTAGGTATAAGCATGGTACTCGGGTTAAGAGTTCAAGACGACATACCCGATTGGATTGATAGTTTGTGTTATGTCGATGAAAATGGGGTTGAACTCGCAGGAGATAAGGTTGCAGTTACGCCGGAGTATGAATGTTTGGTCCAAGGAATTGAAAGTTCACATAAGGCACATGAATTACGTCACAAACTGCATTCGAGATTAGTTCCCATAAACAATGAGTATTTTGCAAAAGACCAGTTGCATGTAGAATTTCGAAATGCGTTTGTGGCGTACAAAGAATATGTCATCTTTGAAAAGTTGAATTGGCAAATTCCCGAAGGCAGTAAATGGAGAATTTTAGGTGACAATGGTACTGGTAAAACGACACTATTATCCATCATCACGGCCGACCATCCTCAATCATGGAGATCAGTAATTTCCGTGAATGGGAAATTGAGGAAAAGTGGCAGCGGAGTAACCTTTTTCGATATAAACAATGGAATCGGAATCTCATCACCTGAACTACATGCATTAGTCCCTCAACACACCAAAACAATGAAAGAGGTTATTTACAATGGATTAGTGAAAAACGTTGGTAACTCGAATTTTTTGTTTAAAGGCGATCCGAAAAATATCTCCGAAGTAGGACAAAGATATTTGCAGTATTTCCAAGATAGACTAGACAAATATGGAGACACCATTTTCAACGACTTATCTATGACGGATCAGAAATTGGCGTTGTTTTTACGTGCAATCGTGAAAGAGCCAAAATTGTTGATCTTGGACGAGGCATTCTCGTGCATGGATGACGAAGAGGTTATGATTCGATGCCATGAGTTGGTTGAAAAAGAGTTGAAAGAGACTACCGTCATTTCCATAGGCCATTTGCAGTGGGAGTTGCCGAAGTATGATTACATGATACAATTGATTAACGATGGTAATTGTCGGGACTACAAAACCTTCAAAATTGAGTGGTCAAAATAGAAGACGACAATTTTGTGTATAGAACATACTGTTTGATTTTAGAATTGTTAATTTTTATAGCCTTTTTGTTTTAACCAATACATATCGTTACATCTTTAGCGTGAACATTTGTCTACAAATAGACTGTATGAAGTCAGACACGATAACCTTTTCGTACGACCTGTTTGTCACTGCACAATTCAATAACTGGTGCCACAGTAGTGCCCATGTGGTAGATTTCTATCCATCGATAGCTAATAGATAGTTGAGTCTTGTGCCAATTACTTATTCGATGCAGATATATTGTTCAGGAGTTCAGTCGCCCTAAAATTCAACTTCATTTTTTACCCTATATCTCTGATAGTTGCAAAAAAATCCGCACCACCCTAATCCCTTACCTTCCGAATCCGGAAAATATTCTATTTCCGTCACAACTGGCCGTGTATATTGCACGTGACCTTTCCAATGTTTTGTGTATTTACGCAATAGCTTTTATGCACGTACAAATTTTATATTATTTTTCATGTGAGCGCTAAACGTAACGCGACAATTATTTCTGCTTAACAATAGAGCCGAAATTAACAGAGAGAGAGAGAAAACCAGCAGAAGAAAAAAAAAAGGAGAAAGCAAAGAGTTTTTTCTTCTACGCCAAAACAGAAGAGAGCGTACTTATTTTATTTTTCTTATTTTTTTTTTTTTTTTTTTTTCATTCGTTCCCTCCCATCCACTCACCACTTGTTTCCCATTCTGTCCAAAGAATATCCAATTGTCATTCTTTCTGTGTATATAGAAACACATTTTGACACTCATCCCCCACCACAGCTCAACGACATAATCAATAACACCATAACCATACACTCCAACATCACGCTCAATTAGACACTCGCTTGTTTGGCTTTTCAATTTTTGATCCTTTTTTTTTCCTTGTTAAGTAAAATCACATCAACAACCAAGATTTGCACATTTCCAATTCATGTCATCAACAACCCTAGAAAAGGAATCCCAAGAGCCGCCAGTTAAACACTATACCAAATATATTCCCAATGCGCCCGAAGATGACAGACCTTTAGATGTTAGGAGCAATTTAGAGTATGGTAAATTGACCTCCAAAAGATACCTTTATGTCTCAAAACATCCCGTGGGTGAACCTTTGCCTACCCCTATAGATGATGAGCCACCTTACGCCATCTTAATATCCACTTATATCTGTTTCTTAATCTTAATTATAATTGGTCATATTCGAGATTTCTTTGGAAAAATCTTCAAGCCTAAGGAGTACGCGGATTTAATTGAAAAAGACGGATACGCACCTTGGTATGACGGATTTGAAAGTTTTTATGTCCGTAGATTGAAAACCAGAATTGATGATTGTTTTGCTAGACCAATTCATGGTGCCCCCGGAAGATTCATCAAATGTTTCAACCGTATAAGAGATGGTAAGACTGGATATTTATATGACGGAACTTCCAAAGAATGTCTTAATTTGTCTTCGTATAATTATCTTGGTTTTGCTCAATCAAGTGGTATGTGTACTGATTATGCATTAAAGTGTGTTGACGATTACGGTACGTCTGGTTGTTCTCCAAGAATTTACAGTGGTACTACTGATTTACACCGTGAATGTGAAAAAGTCATTGCCGATTTTGTCGGTAAAGAAGATGCTATTATCGTCAGTCAAGGTTATGGTACTAATGCGAATTTCTTTGCATCGGTTGCTGATTCTAAAACTTTGGTTATTTCTGATGAATTAAATCATGCTTCGATCAGATTCGGGATTAGATTATCTGGTGCATCGGTTAAAGTTTTCAAGCATAATGATATGAAAGATTTAGAGAATCTCATACGTAATCAAATCGCTCAAGGTCAACCAAAGACTCATCGTCCTTGGAGTAAAATTATCATTGCTATTGAAGGGTTGTATTCCATGGAAGGTAACATGTGTAACTTGCCAGAAATCGTTAGAATAAAGGACAAGTACAAATGTTATTTGTTTGTCGACGAAGCTCATTCCATTGGTGCATTAGGTCCAGACGGTAGAGGTATTTGTGATTATTTCTCGGTTGATCCTGCTAGAGTCGATATTTTAATGGGTACTTTGACCAAATCTTTTGGTGCTACTGGTGGTTATATAGCTGGTGACAGAGAATTCATTGAAAAATTAAGAATCAACTATATCACTCAAGGTTATTCTGAAGTTGTTCCACCTCCTGTTTTGGGTCAAATTATTTCATCGTTAAAAGTTATAAAAGGTGATTTAAACCCTGGTGAAGGTGAAGAAAGATTACAAAGAATTGCATTCAACTCTCGTTATTTGAGATTGGGGTTGAAAAAATTAGGTTTTATTGTTTACGGTGCCGATGATTCTCCTGTCATTCCATTTTTGTTGTTTGTTCCTTCCAAAATGCCAGCAGTTTCCAGAATGCTTTACGATATGGGTATAGCTGTTGTCATTGTGAGTTATCCTGCCACTCCATTGATTAGTGGTAGGGCCAGATTGTGTGTTAGTTCTGCATTAACGAAAGAAGACTTAGATTATGTCTTGACTAAAATTAATGATATTGGTGATTTGATCTTCTTGAAATTCAGTAGTGGTATTGCTGGTGGTTCCAAAATCCCAGGTGAACCACCTCGTTGGTCAATTGAAGATGTTTTAGCGACCAACGTTGAAGATTGTAAAAAGCCAAAATTAATGTAATAGTTTCTTTAATTTTCCATTATCACTTTCCATTTTCCCATTTTCATTATTAATGTCCATTTTTTCCATTTTAATATCTTTACATAGACGAAATATAAAAAATTCCTTGTATTACTTTGTCACAACTTGTATGATAGTATAGTGTTTTCAAAATTATCACTAAAAAAAGGAAAACCTCGCAGCACCGATACTACCACCACGACGAGAAAAAAAAAATTAAATCAACCCTGATCCAAATCAAACCACCCGATTCATATCATTACTACCACCGACTTTCTTTTGATTTTTTTTATTTTTCACACATATCATGTCACAAGTTATACCCGAAACATACATCCCACCACTCCGATTCAGCATGGTTCAACCTCATCTATATCGTGGTGCTTATCCACGAGAAGTCAACTTTAAATTTCTTGAAACCTTACAATTGAAAACGATAATTTCCCTAACTCCTAAACCCATAACTCCTGAAACCGATCCTCAGTTATATAATTTCTCCAAAGAAAATCAAATTCAATTAATTCATTTGGAATGTGCTCAGTCTGGTAAAGGTAAAAAACGAGGTGTGCCTTTGGATTACGATATTGCTATTCAAGCATTACAATATATTATCCATAATCAATATCAACCTATTTATATTCATTGCTATAATGGTGGGCAGGTTACAAGTTTATTGGTTGCATGTTTAAGGAAATTGCAGTTTTGGTCGGCAATTTCAATTTTTAATGAGTTTATCAATTTTACCACTAACATAACTGTGAATGATAGAAGTTTTGTGGATGGATTCCATGGCGATATAAATGTGAATCATGATGATAAAGTTGATTGGTTATGGGTAGGAGTGAGTAAACATGTGGTTGGAAATCATCCAAGATTACGAATTATTGATAAAACTGAATAAAAGTAGTAACGAAGAAATATATAATCCTATTTTTTTTTGCATATCTAATGATCTATGTATCTATATTCTTTGGAAAAATAAACAATAGGCATTTTTATTGACCACTTGAGATGGAGCGACATTGTATGTGATTTTCGAATCATCAAAGTAACACCAATTTCGGCGTTTTTTAGAATCACTTTGTTTATGAACATATGCAGTATAATGACCAGTAGTTAAATTACCAAAATGATTAGCCACTCCGAATAATTTATACTTGAATGGAGGAGCTTGATTTCTAACAGGGAAAGATTTCAAAAGTTCTTGTTCTTTTTCAATCGACATGAAACTATTTTCATTAATACGAGAACCAACATCTGGCCAATATGGAGTCATATCTAACGTTTCATCAACAGGATATGTGACAAAAGTTTCCAATTTATTGAACCCACCCGTGTGTGTCATTTTAAATCTATTGAAATTGATAATTAAAACTTGTGGTAATCTGGTGATAGCTATTTTCTTTGTCAGCCTCGTGAATTTTTTACATTTGGGGCAATGCCATTTATTATCGTCGTCTAATAATTCCGTAGTTACGAATTCTTCAAGACACTCATTTAACAGTACCTTGCCCAGATTGTTTAATTTTTGAGGAATAGGTAGTGAAAGAATGGAAAATGAATTATAAGTAGTCGAAGTAAATCCACATTCCAAACATTTCAATTGGGATAAATGTTGCCCTTGGAAATAATCCACTATAACCGAAAAATTCAATTTAAGATATCTTTCCCATTCAATAGTTGAGGCTAATCTAACGGGCAATGTCTCTCTACTGTGTTCTTGTTCTGGACTCAAATCAGTGATCATTTTTCTTTCTTGTGGATCATTGATGGTGACATTGTTAAGATCTTCATGAAGCGCATCCAAAAGAAAGTTTAAGAATTCAATACAATCCTGTTGATCATACGTTAAAAACTGTTGTGATGGGGATAACGAGCCCATGATTTTTTTGAATTTAGTAGGACTAAACGATTTTTCATTATTATTGAGCATGTTCAAAATCAACTCAACAAAGCTAGTAGTCAATTGGCCCTTGGTTCCCAATTTATTGCTAACATTTATATGTTGCCTATAAGAATGGTCCGTAAATGATTCTGTGATTGTGGGGAAGAAAAACGAAGTAAGCTGTGGTGCAGCAGCAAGACATTGGACAACACAATTCATATAACATGAATTACCTAAATTTGTCAAACCTGTGGTGTACAGTTCTAAAAATTTCGATTTTTTGGATGAAACAGTAACTTCCTTAGTGATAGGACTAGGAGATTTTCTTTCTGTCGAATGAGACTGAGGAGGCGATGGAACATAAGGAGGTGGAGGCCCTTGCAGAGGGGGGGTTGCAACAGCTGGCGAATTTGGTGTTGCTGGTAAATCTACCTTGTGTGAAGCAAAAACTGTAGGCACACTTTTGACAGGGATTGGATCGAAATGACTTACGTTTCGTTGGGTTGGTCGAATATAGCTTCCGTTTTGTACTTTGGTTTGAGGTTTCGATAGATCCTTCGAGCTGGAAACATAGTCATTAAACGATGTCAAGTATTCATGGTCTGACATCTCACTGTTGCCATTTTGAAAAGCAGTCCTTTCTAGATAACTATCTCCAAATGTTTTGTACCAATTCAACACCCCTCCAGAAAGAATCAGAGGACAAACATTTAACCTTGAACTAATGTATTTGTTGTTCATTAGAATATTAATCAATTTGGTAAATGGGTTCGTTTTAACTGCAAATTGCAAAATTCCGTTTAACCTCTCTGCTGAGTCCGAGCCATAATTATAGTTGTATACCACAATCAAATCATATTTGTGTCTCTCGAGGAATATTTTATATTGATCATGGGGTATTGATTTCTTCAATAAAAGTTCCAAATCTTGGTCTGAAGACGAATCCAGTAATGCATCAATTACTTTCGGTTCAATATGTACCAAGTCCTTATGCTTGATATGGTTGTTCAAATAGTCCTTCCGTGGTCTATAATCTATTAATAATACCTTACTTTCTTTCATTGCACGTTTGAGATCTGTCGCACTTATCCACTTTCTAAAGATATGTTCCAGCGATGGGGCTTTCGGATTAAAAGTTTCCCCACTGAGGGACTTAAATCTGTTGATAAGGGGATCATCTTGCTCTTTCTGTGGTTCGACGTCCTTGAAATGGGAAAGTATCGCCTTGAAATTACTGGCTTTCTTTCTGGCTGTGACTTGGATACCATTGAAAATATCCATATTCTTTGTATTGCTTTTAATCTTCATCAACTCCACAATTTGAATCACTGTAATATAAGTAATATAAGCTACCTCTAAGTCACAGTACCCTCGGGAGTCTAAAATCTTAACCTGACTATCAAATAGTTCTAATAAGTTGACTTGTAAGTTGAATAGTTGTTGGAATGTGGGTGAATTGTCTTTAATTTTTTGAGTTAATTTGTTTGCTACCTGATCTAGTTCAGATGTTGATTTCAATTTTAGCGATATCATTTTAACAAAATTTGGAAATATGCATATATATATATATCTGATGAAATGCCTGATGTTACTGATGGAGTTGTATGCTTAGTAACATTTTATTATCCGAATCAATTTTTGCCTTTTGCACACACACGCACGCACGTCATGATTGATTTTATTTTTCTTAGTAGCCAATATACCCCGGGGACGACAAATTTACGTCAGAGATGGACATGTTCTGGACTTTAGTAACCAGGGTTTAAGAAAGAAAAGTTAATGACTACAGAGAATATATCCGGCAAATGATACAGTCGTCTATTTTTTCTACAAGTATACCTTTTTTTTATTTGCTTTTTGGTGATACTTTTTGGTAAGAAAATTGGTTTTTATTGTTTTGGTCCAATCTAACAAAGCCAGAACCAAATTCTTTCCATGAAATTTTTTGGAACTGGGGCAACATAATCAAGTTCTTCTTGTTCGATTTCATCTAAATGAGTAATCAAGTCAATATCTTCAATTGGAACGACCCATTTGGTTTCACCAAGATACACGCGGGAGTAGATAACATGACCAAAGTATAAGGCAACAACAATTGGTAAAGTAATATAAGCAGCCAAGAAGTCACCTACGTCAAATTTAAAGAAGACGGCATAACCATTGGTGATGATAATAACAATCAAGAATGCAACAACAAAATAAGCACCATAAGGAAGTAACTTGGATGTATAAGGAAGTCTATCAGTGAGGCCATTCATAATGACAGCTTTTCTCCAACGCAAGTAGGCGAAACCAACTGCGGCCCAACCAATGAACCCAGAAATGGTGGAAAGATTGGCCAACCATGTGAAAACGGTAGCGGAAGAAGTGGAAACATTCAAGTAAGCTAACAAACCAAATGCCGAAGAGGCACCAACAGAATAATACGGCACACCTTGACTGCTAACTTTAGCGAAAATCTTTGGTGCTTCACCACGTTCGGCCATAGAGAACAACATTCTGGAACTCGAATACAAAAACGAGTTACCGGCAGAAGTAGCAGAAGTCAAAATGGCAGCATTAATGATGTGGTTTAATACAGGGATTCCAGCATTCTGGATACCAATAACGAATGGGGAAGCCGAAGCATCATAGCCTTGACCAAATAATCTCTTGTTGTCTGAACTGACAATAACACCGATTATGAAACTGCCAGCAACGTAGAAAAAGATTAATCTGTAAATGAAACGACGAGCAGCTCTGCTTCCGTTTTGTCTTGGACCAACGGTTTCACCAATGGCGGTTGAGATCAACTCTGGACCTGTAATGAATGCAAAACCGGACTTGACGGTGGCAGTCCAAAAACCCAAGAATTTTCCTGTTGAACCACCTGTTAAATACTCTCTAAATGCCAAACCGCTTTGCCAGTATCTGAAACCTAATCTGTCATGTGATGGTGCGCCACCAAGCATGATTATCAAACCTGTAATAATCAAAAGAACAATGACCACGACTTTGATCAAAACCAAACAATATTCAGTTTCCCCGTAAAACTTGACCGGCATGAAGTTTAAACCAACTATAATCACAAGAAAAATAGTGATCCACGCTGCTGTGGGCACAGAATCTGTCCAATATCTAATAAGCATAGCCGAAGCTGTAACTTCAGCACCAATAAGGATACTCAACGAATACCAGTAGTTGTATCCAACGGCAAAACCAAATGAAGAAGAAAGATTATCCGTAACAAAAGCAATAGGACCATTACCGGGGATTGGACGGAAAAGGACCATTTCAGCAAAGAATTCCATGACAATGTAGACAATGACTGACATGGTGATGAACGCAAGCAAAAAACTTGCTGGGCCAGCATCAGCCAAAATTAAACCGGAACCAAGGAATAAGCATGTACCAATAGAACCACCAAGCGCAATCAAGGATAAGTGTCTGCTCTTAAGACCTCTAACAAGAGTTGGTTTGACTGCTTCAGAATCAAAACACGATTCAGAGATGATTTCTGGCGATTTTTCTTGGGGAGTTGCCTTAGATTCTTTGTCTTTTATTGAGATAGTGGTACGCATATTGTACTCGTTTTAATTAATTTGAATAGTTATCAATATCTTTTGGATCTCTTCTTTCTTTGAATATCAGTGACATTTCGGGATCTATTTATAATTTGATCAATAATATTATTTGTTATCATAGTAGTTTTTCTAAAGTATACGAATATGATCTATAAACGTACAGCTGTCCGAGAAGAGAAATAGAACCAGAAATGTAAGTACGATATTTTGCAGACCTATCAATAGACAAGAATTTTATTTCTCCAACGATCGCCAAGAAACGACATTATTTCTAAAATGGTTAGCGGGAATTGGCAGTTACCGGGGCACAAATTTTTGAACCAACCAGAACGCAAAAAAGAAAAGGAACTACGTTATCCAGGGGTATTATAAGAGCGTGGAGTCACATTGGTTACCGATCTGACGTACCCTACGCGCAATGCTTTCGCGAAATTTATTGTTCGCTTGTTGAATGAAAGCTTTAGCCGTGCACAAAATCGTACTTTCCATGAACAGACTAAATAGGCTGTATTGTTACGTAACTTCAGATTGTACGATTTGTTATCTATATTGAACCCGGAATTAGCTTGAGATAACAGACAAAAAGAAAACGTCTGTCTTTTTTTTGTTAGAATTGTTTCACCAAAATAAGATAAGACCAATTAGTTTTTTTTCAATAGTTAGTCAAATAATAAACTATGTCATTTGGCCATTCCAGATAGGACTTTATGCGCCAAAAGAAATATGAAACTGGTAAATGTAACATCAGTTAAATATAATATCTTGATTCCCCACAGTCTAGAAGGGGGGAATCTAAATTGCCCTTCTATTGGCATTGTCTGCTACGTGTCTAATTGGAACACCGATAGTATATGAGTAATAGCTGTCAAACTACTCCGTCTGACCCCACAATTGGAATTATGGGTGTTAAGCGGGACCGTTGGACACGTTGATGTCCCTCATTTTTGGTGGATAACGACCTGCGCTGCTTTTCTTAGAGAATTCAAAGTAAGAGATAATGCAAGATTTGGTCTATGTATGCCTTTTCCCTGATCTTCTCATCACTAATCGGCCGGCAGAAGTTTAGCTATATTCCCGTTTTTTACAACACAATTTTATTTTTTACAACCTTAAAACCAAAAAAAAAAAAAAAAAAACTAAAAAAAAAAAAAAATTACAACATATCATACTTTGCAGGCTTATTTATTACCATTAAGTAT